>VUQG01044837.1:5360-18176 GCA_015106755.1 Etia nguti | reverse complement strand
GATTCAAATGTTTATAAAAAAAAAAAAAAAAAAAAAAAAAATATATATATATATATATCTCTGTTGACTTTGAGTATGAGCTTGTTTAAAAGAAAATGCATTTGATGATGGCCATAGAGTGAAAACTTCAGGCTCACCAGCAGGTTGAAGTGAAAATTTCAAGAAATATTTTTCATCTGCTCCCACTCTGTTAATTACTCCAATCTAGCCATCCTATTCACTGTATATTGAAAACAAATGTGTTCATATTTGCTTCCAGCTAAAGTGCAATTTTGTCATTAAGAACTTATTAGTTGTGTGATTTGCCTTATATATGCAGTGCCACAAGAAAGTATTAGCCCCCTCCTGATTTCTTTTTTTTTTTGCACATTTGTAATTTTTAAACGTTTCAAATGAACAAACATGTTTTTATATTAGACAAAAATAACCAGAGTAAATAGAGTTTCAAAATGATTTCATATATTACAATTTTTCTCAATCGCATTGACGAGCTGAAACATTTAAATGTGACAAATGTGCAAAAAACAAAGAAACGATGGAGTGGGTAAACGCTTCTTTGTGAAACTGTGGCATTTTCTTGTAGATCTTGTTTTAAGTAGAAACTGTTTTGATTAGCTGTCAGACTGAGATGAGAAATGCACCACCACAAGAAATGCGTTACTGATTTCAGGATTGCATTAAGAATATGGAGAATGATGTTCCTCATGTTAGAACTGCATCAGTGTGATTGAGAAAAAATGCAATAAAATATTGGAAACAGTTCAGGGGAAAATGTTGCAAATGAGTGCATCCATTAGCTGATATATTATGATACTATTTTAAATTAACATCAACTTGATGAGGCCATGTTTAGATCAATAAAGAGACATGTCGAATGTGTATTGTTACATTTTTTTTTTTTTTACCAGGCTGTTGCTGTGGTAGTTTTGCTGCTAAGTGCATGTTCTTCCTCATGCTGAAATGTAACCATTCCATTACACCACTTTAGTGGTTGTTGCTTTCTAATTTTAAACACCCCACACCAAAATTGCCTAAAGTACCATAACTACTGAAATCTATTTATAATATCAGGTGATTTTACTTTTAAAGTCCTTACAGCTCAGGACTACGCTGCAGGGGGAAGCTATTCTCAGACTGCTGGTGTTGGCTTTGTGTTTAATGGGGCCTAAGGGTGCTACAAGAAGATTAAATGTGGCCAGTCAGGGTCCTACTCATGTCACATAAAAAAGAACAAGGGCTGTGGTGCGTGACATTTATGAGATAGTTGACCAAGCAGTGAGTGTTTGGGGATGCTGTTTGCTGTTTGTCTCAGGTGTCTGCAGCTCAGAGAAAGACACTGACAGATGAACAGCTGATCGTAAAGTAAACAACATGTTATGCAAAATAATTACATACAAAAACAAAACATTAGCTGCACATACGAAATGGCGTAAATAATATGTGTTTTGTTTGATTTTGATTAAGATTGATTTCAGTCTTGTGTCAAAAAAATGACAGTAGCCATTCACACGCCCATTACACTATGGAGAGAATTATCAATATGTACCTATCAGGGCTTGTAATCATCATCATCCACATGTGACAATTTGTGTGTAATTGTGCATACGTGTCAAGATGCATATCTACAGATTTAGCAACATCTGACAACAGATTTGTCCAGGATTGTTAGGCGTATACATGCCTGTTGAATTAGTTTACCATCCCAAGCGTTCTCAGCCTGTAAGAATAGCTTTTTGTTGCTTTCTAAAGTTAGATGGGGGAATGGTGAGAAATAAAGTTGGTTAAAAATTGAGATCCATCATGGGAAATGTGGGATAACTATGAGGGATGATTAATCTTGCAAGTGAAATTGTAAATCGCCAAAATGTGTCTTTGAAATGGATGGAATTGGAACTCAAGGAGCTACTGAAGTCTTGGTTTTCAGTTTTTACATAACAAACACTAAATATTACAGTGCATCTACTTTTTTTGTGTTGTCATCTTTGCTGTAGTAGCCAGAGAAAAACAATAGCAGGTGAGAAGTAAAATAAGTCACCAATTTAAATTTAAATGAGTAGTTGTGACATATATATATGTCACAACTACTCACTACTCAACTACTATATTACTCTCTCTCTCTCATATATATATATATATATATATATATATATATAGAGAGAGAGAGAGAGAGAGAGAGAGAGAGAGTAATATAATTAAAAAAGAACTGACAGTTTACATGAAAACATATTCTGAAATGTCACAACTACTCATTTAAATTGGTGAACTATTTACTGCGTACCTGTATTTATTGTACTTTCATGCTTAGTATGCTCTGTGTACGTCTTTACAGTATGTTTACTAATAATGCCCCCTCCCAGCCACCCACTCATTTTTCTACTATATTTTCTGTAATGCATACTATATGTGGGTGGTTACAGATACAGTGCCGTAGCCAAATGTAAATGATGCTTACATATGTAAATATGCAAATGTCATTTCCCACACACAAACTGGCATCCACAAAAGAATAATGAAAGGTGAAAAGTTGTGCACCTCAGGGATATTACAAAATATGTGATCTAGAGTTAACTTGCTGTGATGGGATGGATATCAAAAATGCAAAACACAGGAAAGAAAACACAACATAAAATTAAAAAAAAAAAAAGTGATTGTTAAAGTGCCATTACACTGGAGGTTACTGGAAAGGAGTGTGTAATACATAATGGTCATGCATAATGAAATATGCTATTGAACTGTTGGATAATATTACCAACGTGGATAAAATGTTAAAACTGCCTTTTCATTTACAAGTGGAACAGGCAATAAGAGCTCCTCTACAGTCATTATATTGCAAATTGAAGTAGAAATGAGACTTATATATACACACTGCTTCATAAATGTGACACATACTGTATGTGCACATGCATATTCTTGTTTTTCACTTTGAGTCCCTAAGTTCTTAAACATCTTCCAATATTCTGTTCTAGTTATGATTAAATAGGACTTTTTTAAGCATTTCATTAAAAAAAACTTTTTTTTAATTAATTAATTAATTTTTGTCTTAATTATGTACTGTTTTCATGGTAGATGTTCATTTTAAACATTGCACCTACACTGACCTCAAGCCAAAATGTTAGACTTCAGACTTCTCTGAACACAGACTTTTTTCCTGTTCTTGGCTCTGCATGATGTCAGTAGGAGTGGATATCCCAAACACTGCAATGGCCCACTCACCTGCTGTTCAAACATTCTGTTTGTGACTGGCCTCCAATAAGATTTATTTTGACCTGTTAAAGTAATTCTGTGTCTAAGAACGTTTAAAAAGCAACTTTGTTGTAAACTTGTTTATATTTTAGAAGACATGATGGAGAAGCCGGTGGAGTGCAGTATGAACTGATCATAGTCATTAGTAAGAATGTGCTATATCTTTTGTTCTGTTTGTGTTGTTGGTCATCTCTCACAGAGGACCTTTTTTTTTTTTTTTACACACCAGGTGACAGGAGCTTATATAACAAACCATGTAACAAGAGCTGCACACATACGACCTTTGTCAGCTTAAAAAATCATCACCAGTTGCCTTGTTCATCTCAAGCTGGTTCAATGCTACTGGAAGGAACAAAAATATATATTACAAGCTAAAAACAAAATGTTCATTTATTCTCCTCATAGCTACTGACAAACACTGCTTTTTTACTGCTTACACTTTAACTTAGTGGTTCTCAAACCAAGGGTCTGGCATTGAGCCACTGCAGTGGGGGCATGAACAACCAGGAGAAAAAATATGGAGTGAAACAAAATTAAATGAATTCATAAGAAAACAAAACAAGAGTTTGCTGATACTCTTTTGCTGACCTTTGTTTCACTAAAATTCAACTTGCATTCTTTTTTATTTATTTATTTTTAATGATTGATATCAAAAATGGAGGGGCGGGAGTACGAACTCTTTTGGTTTCTGCTTGGCAGAGTTGCAAAGAAGGTTTGTGAACAGCTTTAACTGAATGTCACTGTAGGTTTGTGAGCTTTAAAGTAACTTTGGAATTCAAAGGAAAACCAGGGAAGTGTGTATCTCACTAATACTGATATTCACATTAAAACGTGAAACACACCCACATTTGAGTGATGCTCTTTGTGTCCACTGTGGTTAAAAAAAAAGAAAAGAAAAAAAGTGCAAACCAGTGACCTTGTGACTGAATATGGGGGTTTCTGCTGGGAAAGCAGCACAGCAGCATAAAACCACAGGGGTTCTGTAAAAACCAAGAACCATAAACGGGAAATTACACTTGGAACAAAAGTAGCTGAGTAGATTGTTGGTGTTTTCTTGTTAACAGCGAGTCATTCCACACGATTTAACTGGCACCTTGGGAAATGCACCATTTCTCTTTTGCCCTCTGCTCTTTCTCACAGCAGCCCTGCTCTTGACCCCCTCCTTCAGTTCGACCTCTCCATGTTAGAAGCTTTGTCGATGGTTATAAACCCGGCCTCTGCTTTAGCAAAATGGCCAATTTGTTTCGCAGTCTCAGTTGTGTCATATGAATTCAGTCCTTGTTTCGCTGTGTGCCTTTTGTGCTCAACAACATCATTAAATTTGTTCTAATTTTGCCTTCTCCAGCAGTGACAGGACAGAAACACTACGAAAAAAAAGATCCTGTAACTGCTCTGCCAGCTACACACTGTTATAACACCTTGCCATACATCTGTCAGCTGGTAAGCATGTGCTCTCAAGTGACTTTCAGATAATTGCCACATTGTGACTGACTTGATTTGCATACATTCATTTAATAAATCAGACACTAAATTGGAAAAACCTGTGTGACAGTTATTACGGCGCCAACTCCAGGCTGCATCTGTCCCGTGACCCCACTAATGAAAAGGATGCAGTTCAAGTGTGGGACTGTGCAGCAATGTCCAAAGAGCACTTTTGGATTATATTGTAGCTGAAGTGTGTTAATGGGAATTTTATAATTAATTTCTTGTTATATGCCTTCTCACTTCAGTGACAGAGGCATCTCCATGTATTGTGGAGCCATCAGTGAAATGAATAATGCCTTTTCCATCGAAATAAACAACACTTTACTTTGGTCTTTATAACAATTCATACATTTTTTCTTTTCTGTATTTGTTATAAAAATAAACCACACAACACATCTGCTTTTTCACTTAAGCTGGGCTTTTTTTTTTTCTATTCCTCATTACTTTAAGCAAATGAGTGCATTTTCCACTATGAAATGAGTGATCGCTCTCTTCTACATCCATCTTCATACTTTTGTTAGTCGGTGTCAAATGGGCCACCGGTTCTTGCTCACAGACTTTGAATTGAACTTTTCTAAGGTCATTTAAAGTTTAGGAAAAACTACTGGGACGTCAGTCTGGCTCGTTATCTGGTAAGATTTACTGTTTGAACCAACTTTGAAGTTTTAAAGGGGGCGAAAAGAGAGAAACTATTTTAACATTACATGAACCAGATCTTTACTTTATTTCTTCCAGGGGAAATATTCCCAAGTAATCCTCTTAAAGGGAATTCCCAAGTATTCCCAGGCCTACTCCCCTACCCTAAAATTGGCGAGTCATAGCAAACAAATTCACCTGTTGTGCAGCTTCCTTATGGGAGGAAACCAGCACTACAGACCCAAACCGTTTAGCATCGCTGAAGTTGGGTGTTTAAATCTGAGGGATTGACTCAGCTTTTGGTGACAGCATTTTACTTAATACTTAAAAATCCTGCATGTTCCCATTTGGTCTCCATTAACTGTGGCTGAGTGAATCTGCTTTTTATATGCTGGTCACATGTGGCACTTTTATTCTATCACACTGTGTTTGTGGCTCCACAGCAGCATTAAAATATAGCCTCACGGCCTAAACTACAAGCTGTTACTATGGAAACATTTTAATTGAAGAAAGGCAATTAGGAATAAAGAGAGGAAAAAAAGAAGAAAAGAAAACTGTGATTACAGACACAAATTCCTGTTGTCTAGGCAGGTCCATTACCAGGCCACTGCTGATTCACATCATCAGAATGGCTGGGAAATTTGTTAATGAGCAAACATTAGCCTTAAAACCCTATCACCACAGTGCTGTGTAGGAAAGGCAAAAATGTTCTAGCTGAATGAATAATTGGCACACACTTAAAAACTGGTTGGCCCAAGATGATCTAAGGCATCATTGCATGTTAACAAAATCAGTGTAGGTGTTAAGTTTTACACACGAGTGTATTCAGCAAAGCTTTCCTGGATTAATAAAAGGTAAAGTGGACATGCGGTGGACATATTATTGCAATAAATGGTCTGGCAGCCCTCTGCCGTGTGTGAACGTCAGTTGTATGTTTAAAAATAAATTAATTAAAATCGCCACATAATTATTTATGTATTTGGCTGCTGATTCAGGACCATGGAGAACACCGTCTTCTGCAGACAGAATCAGCACCAAGGACAGTACCAATTTTGGCCACAGTGTAAAGTGGAAGTTAGCGCTGCAAATTCAATCTATTTCAAAGTCTGCTGTATTTATTTAATTATTTACTGCATTGACGAAGGCAACGAGGGGTGGAACCAGTCAAAAAATATCTTAAAAGTCTTATTTAACTATTGTGTTTTATTACACAATTCACCGGGATGACTGCCAATATGCCCGGAGGTCAGCTATCTCACAATTCATGTGAAAACAGACATTAAAAACACACTTTTTGAATACTTTTCACTTGAATTCATTTCCAGAGGGCCCTTTTTCCACATGAGCCCCGCACTGTGCTTTCTTTTAATGTCTTTAAGTAATATTTGACTGCTAAACCCAAAAACATTACTTTTCTTGGCACTTTCTGACAGTGACTTGTTTACCATTCATCTTTAATAACCCTCAGTAATTCCATAAGTTTAGTTCAGTTTATTGAAATCTTACTGATTATTTGCAGATTCACTTGCATAATAATCTGCAGCAGATTCTAATTATTTGTTGTGGTGCTTGGATGTGTTCTTTTCATTAAGCTCTGGCTCTTTTCTCTCTTCTTTCTAGTGAAACACTGGAATTTGAGAGTTTTCAGTCTGTTGATAAATTAAAGCTCCCTCTTCAGACTGTGCCCATTACACTGGCTTCTGATTGTGGTGCATCACTCAAGCTGCACAGCTGCATCAACCCCCTCCTGTCAAACCCTGCCACATGCTGAGGCCTGGGCTACTCTTGACTCCCTCACAATATGGCTGCCTGGTGCGCTGCGCACACACACACATCAATTAGAGAAAGGTTACCTTGTGCTTCTGCTGGCTGGTTGTCTTCCTGGCACCAAAAGAGGCACAGAGTGAAAGTATGAGCGGAAGAGCTGACTTCTGTGGGCAATTTAATTCTACCCTCTTACTCGCAACACCTCCACCCCACACCTCTGTTCCACCAGCAACATTAACCATCACAACCACCACTCTGTTCCTGTTTTCCAAATTTGGCCTAGCTATTTTCAAAAGGTCACCTTGCCCCTTTCTGTTTCCTCCCAGATTCTTTTCAAACAATAAAAGTGCAAACACTGAGCAAAAATTAATATTTACCTCAGGACCTTTAGAGGAAGTGTGGTTTTTCAAAAATGCAAATCTTAATCTGAGCAATGAACTGCCTTGGGCTCCAGTGCTATTATTTAATTAGACATGGTGGTATGAGGTTCAATATTTATTTGGGAGAGGTGTTGTGTTTATGCTGCTGGATATTTACTGGAGCAGCGGAGGTTAAAATCTTAAGCCAGTCTCCTTTGTTTGTCAGATTAGACTTCTTGCCACCATGACCATGGGCAACTGGTGCAACTGGCATCAAAGTATTCATTATAGAAATGCACTACGCATAGTAAGGCTGAAGGGAATGTGCACTTCCGTGTTTATTTCTTCTTGTATATGTGTAAGTGTCTGTGTTGCTGCAGGTATATAAGAGAGCACACTGACTATTCCCACATTTTGGCTAACCAACGCACATTTCTGGTAAAGAATGGAGGCTGTAGTCTTTAACCCCGTGTGTATGTGTGTGTGTGGTTTTTTTCTCCTCTCACTGTGGGCTCATTTTTCACACCCATATAAAGTCCTGTACCTTTATGGAAAAGAACAATCATGGCTTGAAGTGGCGTGTTCTTCAAAAACCTCCTCTGGCACACTGTCTGGAAACTGGTGGTACAAACTGTGTGCAGCTAAGTATCCATCACAATCACCTTTCCTTTATTTTTCGACAACTTTATAAAAACTTGCTCCCCTGTTTTCACTGTCTCTCAAAGTTTAGTTTGTTCTGCAGACAGGCTCGTGGTCATAGCTGAGGCTACTTCTTTGCACTGAAGAGCTCAGAATTACTACTATTATTATTACTATTATTATTATTGCAAACTGTTTCATTTTGGCAACTATTGCAATGGACACAGTGAATGATAATAAAAAATATTAACTTTATTTGTATAGCACTTTTTAAAACACAAAGATACAAAGTGCTTCACAGTTAGTAAAAGCCTACATTAAGTCAGCGTAATCAACCATACTGTTTCACATACATTCCAACATACTCACTTTCATTTACACAAATAGATGTAAACTATTACTCAAAACAATGGGAGAAAGATTAAAAGAAAGCTACTGTATAAAAATGAGTTTTCAGCAGTCGTTTAAAACAAATCACAGATTCACCTTACCTGATAAGGAAACCTTTCCCAAACTTGGGGTACTACAGCCTCAAATGGGTGATTATATTTGGCTTTAAGGTAAGAAGGTGGAACAATTACAAGACCTTGATCAGATGATGTGAGATGTCGGCTGCACTAATAAGGTCTCAGTAGCTCTCATATATAAGCAAGGGCCTGTCAGTGTAGGGCTTTATATGTTAATAATAGGATTTTAAAGCGGATTCTGAATTTCACTGGGAGCCAGCAAAAAGAGAAAAAATAATAGATGTGATATGTGAGTGCTGACTCGTTTTTGTTAACATCCTTCCTGCTGTGTTCTGCACCAGCTGGATATGGGCTATGGAGGACTGAGAGATGCACATGAAAACATGAAAACAACAATCAACGCAGGAGAAAATTAAGGTTCCAGATGATTGTATGACAGCAACAATTTGATTTTTGCCATATTTCTTAGATGAAGGAAGCAAGATTGGAACAGCTAAGAGATGCAGGTGTGTTCGAAATGCAGATGTTGGTCAAAGATGTTACCAACGTTCTTATCATAAGATTTGTTCTTATCAGAGGAGGCTGGTGTATTGACTGACCCCCTTAGAGGAAATCTTGTGCCAAACACAAGAATGAGTGTTACTAGAATTGAGAATACAGTTGTTGAGGTTGGTTGGCTTCAAAGAAAAGTACACCTGTGTGTCATCTACAGTACATAGCAATGATCAGGGCTTCCTTTGAAACTAGTAAGATGGCCCAGGGATTACACATATGAAGAAAACAAAACTGGTCCAAGAATTAAGCCCTGGGAGACAAAACGGGGGAAGAGGATAAGGACATATAGACTCACATGAATTCCTTAATATAAAAGGTATGATTAGTAATAAAGGTTCCGGATAAATCTCATAAGAATAAAGTCGAATGTTCACCTTTATTAGCGAGGCAAACGAATATCGTTAGTAAATTTCAATAATGTTCTTTCAATGCTGAGATTTGTCAGCAACTGGATTGCAATTTGCAATTAAAATTTTTGTTTCACTCAAGTAGCCGAAAGAGCTGATGAGCAACAGCTTTCTAAAGGCATTGTTTTAATGAAGGGAAGTTTGGAAATTGGCCTGTAATTATCCGTAACAGTGGGATCATGGGAGGGGTTTTTTAAGCAGAGGGAAGAGGTTGGCTGTCTTAGAGCAATCTGGAATGCAGCCAGATGAAAGGGATTGATTTATAATAAAGAGAAACCGGGGAGATGACAGGTAAAACCTCTTAAATGAACTTAGGAGGGATGACGTCAGTTGGACAGGAAGAAGTATGCAACTTTGACACTGATGGTGTCGAAGAAAAACTTTGGGTTGTATTTACTGTTGTTAATCAAACTAGTAAATTCACTTAATAACTCCCTCATGTAGATGAGGGAGTTAGAAAGTCTTTCATATGGTGCTAGTGTTTTTCCACCTGGATTCAGTTTTTCTGCACTCTCTTCTGTGGCGACAGATATGATCGGTGATCCAAGGTGAAGTATCGGGACGACTGGGGCTAATCTGGCTTTAAAGGGCTGCTAATTTTTGCAGACGTGGAGTCAAACCGTAGCAAAAAAACAGGCAAATGGATCAAAGGGAAATATTTGATTGGATTAGTCGGAGAAAAACAACACCTCAAATTTGTAACTCTGATTTGGAAGGGTTTTTTTTCTCCTCTGTATTTAGTTTTGAATTTAATACTATGTTCAAATCGTAATCTGCAAAATGATCATCTAGGAAATGTGGAGCAAACATTAAGAGGAAGAGAAACCAGATTCCAGGTAAGACAAAAAGGCTTAAATGTTAATGATGGAATGGTGAAAGAACACTCAAAAGAAATGAAAACAATGGGAACACAGAAAATCAAAGGGAGTGGGTGGGATTTGAAAAAGATTAAAAGGATTGAGACGGAGGCAGAACAGAATAAAGCCTGTGAAGCTGGCATGGCAGCAAGAATTTCATGTGAGCCAGAGCAGATCAAAAGTTATTGCAAAGAAGGGAGAAAAAAAAAAGAACAAGAAATTATGAGGCGGGAAGAATGGAGGAATAGAACGATGACAGCAGAGGACTCCGAACTGAAGAGGGGCAACAACCCATGAGATGACTTTGGGTAGACACTAGAGGGCCACATCACAGGAAGAAAGACAGAAAAGGACAAGCAGGGACACATCTGTGCGGACACAGCCAGCCATGTGAGACCGATGCTCTGTGGGGTCACCTGTCAGAGCACGGACTGCTAGGAACAGGGGCAAGGGCAACACCACAGGAGGCAGGTAGGAAGACAGTTGTAGAGAAAGAGAGAGAGGGGGAAAAAGAAACAGGGGTGTAAAGTGTGTGAATAGAGTTCATGCAGACAGAAGGAGAAACACACAAAAGGATTCTGATGCAAGTGGAAAATTTAACCCCCCGCAGAGCTGAAAGAAAGCAAACTCCAAAGACACGTAGTGACTGTATGACATGCTTAGCTTCGATTATTAGTTTCAGTGTTACTGTTTTAGTATTGTTGTTCGGAGGGCATGTGCCGGAGGTAAGATTTAGGAAAATCATTCTAGGAATTACGATAAAAACACATCACTTTTTGACTCATAGTGTTGTAGACATTCAAAGTCTCACAACTTTGAAATTAATCTGAGTGCTAGCATCAAATACTGCAGTTCAGTCTATATTATTATATACATAGTATGAAACAAAACTTTGTCATCACTACCAACTTCTCTTGATGTCACATTTAAATAAAGTTAAGGTTTTTGTTATTTCCTAATTAAGTGCTACTGAAACCTAACCAGCTTAAACTAACCATCTCAGGGCATCAAACAGAAATAATAACCTGGGGACTTTAACATGAAGTGACAAAAACTGCAGTTCCTCTAATGTCCATTTCATTCTAGCTCCAAAAGTGTGTCACGCACGTACGTACCAGCACGTTTAACATGTCTGTGGTAAATTTTATAAAGGGTAATGAGGCTTAAAATTAGGGGTGCGGTGAACTCCCAACTGTCTTTGAACTTTGAATTGAGTTATATAACACATCCTGCTGTGAGCCACAGCTCCTGCAATAAGTTTGTGCTTCAGTTATGGTGAGTAGAATTTTAGTAATAATTACTGTGGTATTTAGCTCTAAGTTATGCATGTGTACAGTTTATGGATTCAGCTTACTAACCAGCTTTGAACTCTAACCTATCACCACAAAAAAGCTTTGAGGCTTCAACTAACAAAGTCCAGAAGTAGATGATGTCACTGTGGCTAGATCCTTTTTTCATATATGGTTTCATGTTTAGACTTTGATACGATAAGCATCACATAGTGTAGCTCCTGCTGGACTCATGGCAGTTTTGAATGGCAAATGCTAATGCTGTGTTTGTTTGCAGGGGTGGTCAAAGAACCAGGTTTATCTCAGCTTGGAGACTTTATTTATTTATTAATTTATTAATATTAATGCATATAACTGTGTACTTTCAGCACAATACAGAAATGTAGTACTTTGACTAGAAAAAAAAGTCAGAGAACGCAATGCACACAACAATTAAGTTAATTCAATATGTAAAGTATTTGCCAAAATAGTTTTAATATGTGGCAAGGTTTTTCATCTGTTTGGTGAAGTTTCTAAAAACGCAAACTGTGAGCCCGGCACTTTTGAGACAAAAGGCCATTGTGTATACTCAAAAATCAAGCAAAGTAAAAAAAAAAAAAAAGGTATTATTTCCTGTATATTTCATGCAATTGAGTCATATGTTTCAATCAAGCTTTACAATCCCAAGTAGCGGGGCAATCAACAAAAATAGCCACCTCTGCAGGTGGGCGGAAACTTTAAACAAGCGTAAACAAGTCGTCTATGGAGTCAAGAATCTGGCTTCTGGATTTCTTCATTTTTCTCTTTCCTTGCTGGTTTGTGAGCAACATCATGTACCCTGCAGACAGAGTGATTTATGAAAAATAGATAAATAAATACATTCATATGACTTACAACAGAAGGGAAAATTCCAAAAAGCAAAGAGTTAATTGCTCAAGGAAAGCCACGAATACTGGCACAGAAAAAAAGCCAAAATATGAACAATGCCTTGGGATGAGTCACAGAGAGCTGAGAATGGTTTAGGAAGCCTTGCAGATGCTTCCTTTTATCTCTTTGTGCTCTATTTTAGCCACCATACCACAATGACTCTTAGGTGCATGTGTGTGCCTCTCTCTTTTTTCATTGACACACCC
>VUQG01044835.1:8309-27532 GCA_015106755.1 Etia nguti | reverse complement strand
GATTAACTGTATCAAAGGCTGAGGTAAGGTCTAACAAGACTAGGACTGTGTATTCTCCGGAGTCTGCTGACATCATAATATCATTAGTGACTTTTAGTAGTGCTGTCTCAGTGGAATGCAGTTTACGAAAACCAGATTGGAAACGATCATAGATGTTGTGTTTTTCCAAGTATGCTGTAAGGTGGACAGCAACTGCCTTCTCAAAGAGCTTTGACATAAATGGGAGTTTGGAGATAGGTCTAAAATGTTGAAGTAGTGTTGGATCCAGGTTGGGATTTTGGAGCCTTGGTTCCACAATGGCATGTTTAAAAAAGCTGGGGAACACCCCAGTCTGAAGAGAAACATTAAAAAGGTTCACAACCCAAGGACCAATGGTGTCAAAGGCATTATTGAAAAGCTTAGTGGGGAGAATATCTGAGGGGCTGGAAGATGGCTTCATTTTGTCCACCAGGGCTGCTATTTCATCATCTGTCACAGTTGTAAAAGTTGACCAGGAGTCCAAAGGGAGTGCCTCACTCGCAGAACCAGAAAGCTTTGGGGAGATTTTAGCATTGATTTGTTTGATCTTATCAACAAAAAATTGGAGGAGTTTGTTACTGTCTGCTTTAGAGTGTACATTTAAAGGTACCACATCTGAGGACAAGATAGCACTGATTTTGTCATAGAGAATCTTGGGATTTCTCTTGTTTTTTGATATGAATCCAGAAAAATATTCTGATCTAACAGTTTTCACTGTATCATTTGAGGAGAGTATGAGATCTCGAAGATGGAGCCTGTGTACTTCAAACTTGGTTTTCTTCCATAGTCGTTGCGTTTTGCGGTATATTCTCCTTAAGTTTAAGATAGACTCATTTATCCAGGGGCATGTCTTCTCTTGTGAGGCAGAGCTTGTTTTAGTAGGTGCCACTTGGTCCAAAATGGATGTGCATTCCCTATTAAAGGACTGAATACAAGTATTTACATCGTTTCCGGTAAAAAGTAGAGAACTGTCAAACATAATGGAGAACCTCTCAGCAGTAGTCTCAGTTATTATGCATCTATGAGTTTTTAACTTCAAAGGTGTTTGTTTAGAGCTAAAATTGAGTTAAAAAAAGACAATTATGATCACTCAAATGTACATCCTCGACAAACTCATTGCCAATGTTGAGGCCCAAGGAAAAGACAAGGTCCAAGGTATGGGCTTTTAGATGGGTTGAACCAGAGACATGTTGGATGAAGTTAAAAAATCAGATATAGATAAAAGTTGAGCTGCAGAGTTTGATGGGGCATCATCAGTATGAATGTTAAAATCCCCAAGAATCAAAACTTTCTCCAGCTTGAAAATAGAAGATAAGAAGTCCGTAAAATCGTTTAAGAACACAGTAGCAGGGCCAGGAGGGCGATAAGTTAAAACACAATAAAAGATGTTTGTAGAGACAACCTTAATTGTTTGCGACTCAAAAGAAGAATAGTTTTCAGTTTGCATACCTCTGCATGTGTAGCTGTCCTTAAAGACGACAGCAAGTCCTCCACCACGACGCCCAAGTAGGAGCAGCCAGCAGGGCGCAGTTCGTTTAGGTGAATAAACTCGCCATCCCTCTGCCATGTTTCTGTGAGAAACAGAAAATCCAGGTTTTTTCCTGTGAAAAGCTCATTCAGGGAGAATGAGCCACTCTAGTGAAAAGTGTGTCATTTCCACAACACTGCTTTCCCCCCCGAGGTCCACAGAGCTGTTAAAAAGCCTCTGGAGGTCCCTGTGACAGAAAGTTCACCCAACTCGGACACGCAGAGGTTTTCCTTTGTGGTGATGAAAGAAAACGCTGGCACGTGAAAGGGCCTTTACCCCTTCAGGACCTGAAGCTTAAATTTGCGATTGACATGACATTGACCAATCAGCTGAAAGAAAGAAAAATCGAGTCAAAATTCATACTTGCAAGTTGAAACTCACACAGAGCCGGGGAAGATGAGCACAGAGTCTTACACGTAGTTGTTTGCTTTGTATCTGTAAGCAGACCTTAACAAAAACAAAAAATATAAATATAACTTGTGTAAATCTTTTTTACACATAAACAAATTCTCATCTATAGATGCACAAACCTAACATTTTCAGATATTTCGGTTTAAAAGGTTACAAAACTCAGTTCACAACTATGCAGTGTGATTTGCAAGTACAAAATATTTATGAGCACGATTTGAGCCCACACCCTGAACAGTTTCCACGGAGTTACATATCATTCAGATTTCTATAAACCTTAAAGTCTTCTGTACTTACCGTGAGGTGGAGGCGGGCCAGTACGTGGTTTACTGCACATTAAAGCTCTGTGCTTACTTAACCGTGTCTCTGCCGTGCGGGGAAAGGTCGCTCATTATAAACTGACCAGGACACCACCTCAGCCACCCCCCTCCCCTCCCCTCCCCTCCCACCTTCTTGTATTACTGGGGCAGTTTACGTCTAAGACTCATAGCCAGTTCACAACGTATTGCTTTTAAACGTTACCGTGTAACCATGGCAACTGACCACCGCACTCATGACCCCGCACACAGCAGGCTTCCCAGCTCCAGCAGATCAGAGGGTGGCAGCAATAAAGATTATTCAATCCAACTTTATTTGATTAAAGGGACGACCAACAGTTTCTGACTCAGACACGCCCACGGCCCGTTTAACATGTGCGTGCAGTGGCTGCAGAACCACTGGAGTGTCTCTACCTCACAGCATGAAGCGGCTTCAGGAGAGTGTCGTGCAATGAAAGCAGCGGCGGCTGAAACAAGACCACTAACCAGACGTTTACGTCCATCCTGATGTGGAGAAAATCAAAGATACACTAATCAGTCTTATAGTCATGAATCAAAAATCCCCCCCCACAAAAAAAAAAGAAAGACAAAAGAATGATTGTATTAAATCTATATAATTATATAAGTGTAAGAGGTATCTGATCTACTTACCAGACTCTATACAGGTTTTTCATATTTTCAGGTCCTGATAGAATTATCAGGTTAGTGTCGCCCTCTGCTGGACAAAGCCACGAAATACATGATCTGGTTTCTGAAAGCTCATTAGGAAAAGTGGCCCCACTATGTTTTTCTTTAGTTGTCATATATACAATGTTGTGATTCAGATATTCACATTTAATCATTTTGAGATAAATTTGTGGAAAAACATACACCTCATCATTCACCACACTCCAATCTGGCCAACAGGACAGCTTTGGTAAAAATAGCTCATACATTTAAGACTTTTAACTACATTTTTAACAAGTTTTTATAAAGCCCTCCCCCGTGGTCATTCATACCACATCACAGTAGATAAACAACTAACATAAGCTGCATGTGACCCACAATCACACTCCTGATATAAAGTTATGAATGATGTCATTATTTTAAACTAATTCAGATAATTCAAATAAAACCTCAGTTATCACAATCAAAGTGTTAGTGAAGCACGTTCAACCCAAACCAGATTAGAAAAGCTTTTAAACTGGGGTAAAGTTAAAGTCCTCACTGTGGATGTCTGGAAACATCCAGTCAGTGAAGCTCAGTGTTGGTCAAGTTTGTGTGTGTCATTGTCAATATCAGAAGCATGAAGAAAAGAAACACAAAATCAGGACCGTATGTATATTTAATGGTTAAACAAACAGTTCAGAGGACAAAAGAACAACCAAAACAAAAGGAACATTCAAAAAAAGCAGCAGCGCACACACAGATATCATCCAGCTCAACAACACACTACACATTGACCCATTACATATTTACTGTTTTTCGAGATTATTTTTGAAGATATTGCTTTTAGGTCATGTTTCAGTGATTCAGTTTTTCCAACACAGCTCTGTAAGGTAAAAGAATAAAGTAATACATTTCAAGCTCTTGTATAAAATGTTGATGGACAATAGCAGGTTGTATGAAAGACTTAAAATTATTGCTACAAGGTTAAAAAGGTGACATGTCATAACAGATGCATTGGCCTATCTATTTTTTTTTTTTTTTAAATCACAGAGCCAAACGTTAACCTTTTAAGATTTACCAATAAACAAATAAAAATGGTACTGCTGCCATCTGTTTGGTCAGCTGAGATGGAAATCTTAGTTTGGCATTTAAAATCTTTCATATTGGGAACAGGAGTCATGGAGCAGCCATGTATTCAGGGATTTTCCTGAGAATCACAAATCCAAAGCAGAGCATCTCATTCACAAAGAGACCACACAACGACAGGACAACAACAGACAGCGCAGGGCTAACACAAATGAAACATTCAGAGCAAGCATGGCATGCTAAATATGGAAACTGTATCCATACACTGCAGGCGAGACATGAAAATAACATTTCAGAAGCATCTTACAATAACGACAAGGGTAACAGCTCCAAATTTCTCTCATTTTCTTTTAAAGGAAATGTTTATGAAAATCTGTACAGACCTTTGGTTGGATATGTACTCCTGTATATACGTCTACTAGTGTACAATATACATATTTAGATAACTCTAATTTAAATACTAATTTGGCTGAAATGAATATAAAAAATAACATGTATATATAAGTGTCCCATGCTGTGGTCAGCTGTACGGAGTCCACACGTGAAATGAGCTTAATATGCTTTTCTTCCCTTTGAACAAACAACACAGTCGAGCACTTTTACAGGTGTGCCGTAGCTTCATAAACACACATACGCGTAGAAAAAGTTTTTTTAACCATCGCAGACACACTGAGCGGGAACTTATTACACAGGGTTAATATCTGTATAAAATAGATTTCTTTAAATATTACAAAGGTCAAATTTGAAATGGTCTGACACAGTAAAAACAGTCGAAGACCATCCAGGTTTTGTTCCAGCAGCAAGAAAACAAAGTACAGTTCCCGATTTCAGGAACACGAATGACAGGTTTTGAGCACAGTCAAAGGAAATGAGCAGAAAATTCAGTCTGCTTGGATATAAAGTTATATTTACATGGTCACTTGTAAATAAATTTCATTGTAAAAGTTTACATTTACTTTATTGGCAACCTCATAGGCGGCACATATTGAATGTACGTGTTGTCCACATTCTCTTTTAGCTCCATTTTTGGTCTCCACCACCTGAGGGAAACGATGTTGAGCAAGTAATTTAGTGTTTTCAGAGTTTTCTATACTGCTACTGGAAACTCAAACATGAAATGTTCTACAAACCAAAACTAGGAGCTAAAAGAGGCCAAAAAGTTCCAGACATGGTGCCAGTGCTCTATGACAGAAGCTACCACTGCTCAAAAAACCGAGGACGTGTTTTATAATGCAGTGCCACCGATGCCAATGCATGCTGGTTGAAAAATGAAAAAGCATCAGCTTCCCTGCAGAAACACACAGTCAATAGTCTCTTTTCCCATTTCCAGTCGGTGCGGTTTGCCGTTGCTTAGTTTGGGCCCTCTGATGATTCAAGTGCTTGATTTGGAAATGACTGCTCTGGTAGTACGATCCTCGGGTAACAGAAGGCCACTGAATGAAGGAGTCGGTTTCTGAGCTCACCTCGTCTCTGCCCGCCGGAGTCTTTATTACGTAAGAACTAAACTACTTCACCGTTTTTACTTCTGGTTCTGGTTCCAGTCAGTTGCTTCAGTTGGGGTAGCACGATGTGTTTCCAAAATATATTCAGTATTATTAACAGGAAGGTCCCAGGTCCAAACAGCAAAGAGGGTACCAACCATGAACTCCACTCTTATTTCATACATGCAGTCATAATTCATCATTAACCTACAAATATTAATCATTCTGATTGGTAACCAGTATTATGGTCTGTAGTAGGTCTTTTATCAGGAAGCTGCTGGAACAGGAGCTGGACAGCAGGTGATGGCGGGACTTTGGTGCCCTTTGATGTCCAAAGCATAAAAATTCATGTTACAGTATTCATGTTTAACAGTGATATAACATTCAGCTCAGGGTTTCTCCTTGCAGTGTGCTCCTTCAACGTTAGCTTAGTTTATCTTTGAAAAGACACCAAAGAGCCGCGCCGACCTGGAACCAGAAACCAGACACAGCTCTGGGTGAGAAAAGTAGACGACTCTGTTTGACTAAGTGCTGGTGTTCAGGCTGAGACAGTAGCTCCTCCCACTGGGCAGGCCTTTTTCTTATTCCATTTGTCACTTCCTGAGGTTTACGTTGGACTTTGTGTTTATTTCAGTCCAACATGGCGTCCAGCTGGTCGGCCAGGTCATCGAACATGTTGCCGATGTCGTCCAAAATGGTTCCTGCAGACCTCACTTGGTTTGCTCCACTGGCGTTAAAAAATGAGACACAACAAATATACATTACTTCTGATGCAAGCGCAGAAGAGAAGAAAAATCCAAACAAAAGATCCATTTTCCTGGCAGCTTTACAATTCTTGTGTATATAGTCTGAAAGCTGGTGTGGCACCAGATAATTACCGAATTAAGGTCAAAACAAAATGCTTCAGTTGCTATGGGAAGGGCAACCATGCTGGGGAAAATAAGGTGACTATGATTTTGACCTGACCATCAGGTGGGTCATCTTACCTGTCAGAGCTGTTCTCCACGTTCAGTTTTCTCTCAACGTCCTTTAGAGCTGCTGCCAGAGATGTGCTGGTCTGATCCAGTCTCTGCTGAACCACCTCCACTCCCACGGACGGCTCAGGGGGAAGACCTGGACCCAATGCATATATGTGAGACCTCCCAGCTGCCAGAGATGGGCTCTGGGGGGCCTGAGTGGCTGGAGCCGGAGCTGGAGGCCCGTGGGCGGGGGAGGATGGAGAGGCGAAGGCCAGACTTTGAACCACACTGACGGTCACAGTAGGAGAGGCGAGTCCTGCAGAAGAAGACATCCATGAATTAAAACACCAACAGGTGCCAAGTGAAGGCTGAGACATGAACATGTGTCAATTTCAGTCTTCCTTTCCATCTCAAGTTCCACCATACCATTACTTACAAACACGACTGAGATACTTCTATCTAGCAAATCAAAATAATTTGCAATAGTACCAAGTTAGAGAGGCAAGGCCTAGCTGATCTGGACACATGCAAAGGCGAGAGAGTGGATATTTGGCAAAAAGATGATGAAGATGGAACTGCCAGGTAGGAGAAAAAGAGGAAGATGTGCAGAGGGTTAGTATGACAGAAGAGGATGCTGGGATAGAGTGAGGTGGAGGCAGATGATCCACTGTGGAGACCACTAAAGGGAGCACCCGAAAGAAAAAGAACCAAGACCCAGGAAAGCTCTTAAGTCCAAATCAAAAACTCCAAATCCCAGTCTCAAGCTCTGTCTAGAAATAAAAGACCAGTAAGTCTCAAAGTAAGCGCAACATGCCCCTACTCCAAGTCCAGAACTAAAGTTCCAGTTTCTCTTTCATCCAAGTGAAACCAGAGGGCGTAGTAACAGATCACAAGTCAAGGAAAGCAAGACTCGCATGTCACATCAATAGTCAAATCAGAATTCAGTCAGTTATTGAGCCCACATTTCCTTAAGAAGCAGAATCTGCGGGTTTTATAATGATATAACGTATTAGTGAGGTGTGAATATCTTACCCTGTGAAGCCAGCAGACTGTGCCGGACAGGTTTTGGGGCGAGAGCAGGTTTTGGGGAGAGAGGAGGTTTAATGGGGGAACCGGTTGATGGACTGGCTGGCCTCTCCACGCTGGTCTCACTGATTCTCAGGCTGACCTCCGGGTTCTGGGATGGAGCCCTGCTGATGCCAGACTCAGACTCGGTGGGCCCTGCTCCCTCTCTGCTGGGGGACCCTCCTCCCTGCTCCTTGTCTTTGGGTTTGTGTCGGCGCTTCACCGTGTCCGACTCCTTCAGATTAAACTCCGGCACCTCCAGATTCTTGGCCGCTGGCTTATCAGGAGGCTCCAGCACGGCCTCGGCCCTGGGCGGACCTGGAGCTTTGGGCCTCTGTTTGATGGTCAGGTTGCCCTCTTCAGCGAAGGGGATGCACTCGCTGGAGCTGTTTTGAGGCGATGAGGAGCGTTCTAGTCCATGACCTTTCGACTCTTCTTCCTCCGAGTCTGACTTGACCCCTCGGTCCTGCTTAGAGCTGCCATTGTTCTCAGTGGAAACACACTGGCTCTTCGCCCTCCTCCTTACTCCTGCAGCCTCGGAGCTGAGGGACGGAGATGGAGCCTCGTGCCGCACAATATCTGGTGTGGACCCTGAGATGCTCCTCCCCTCTGCACCGCTTTCCAGAGAAGCTGCGATGCTGCGCACCCTCCCTGGACTGTCAGTCACCACGCCACCAGAGGACGAAGTCGTGCTGCTGTCGCTCAGCTCGCCACTGGTGGTGCTGCTCACTGAGCTCAGTCTCTTCGGGGGAGGAGGAGGGGGACCTTTTTTCCGGGCGCGGACAGCAAACGACTGACTGCGTCCCACATTGCCATTTTTGTCCGGACTTGGCTGCAGTCGAGCCAGCTGGCTGCGGCCGGGCTTGCGTGTTAAAGTTGCGTATGATGGCACATTTCCAGCACGCATCAGCTCTTCGTCGTCCTCGTCGGGCTCTCCGTCCGACAGAGCGTAGCGGGTCATGCTCTGGGTGCGCTTGTTGGGTGGTGTCAGGGTCATAGCGTGGTTCTCGTGCCTGGGAGATGAGTTCAGGTCTGTGGAACCGCACTGAGAGTGCAGGTAACTGAACCCCTTCAGTGCTGGGGAGCCGTGAGGGGAGGAGCCTCGGGATCCAGGCAGTTTGGGCTTTGCTGGGATAGCCGGGTACTTGAACACAGTGGCCGTACCCAGAGGAACCTGTTTGGGCAGAGGTTGCTGCAGTAGGGGCCTCTGGTCCCATCCCTCAGGAAGATTCCTCTCCTTAGCGGGGCTGCCTTCCAGGCTCTCCTGTGACCAGTTTTGGGGGGTAATGCAGGCTGTAGGAGGCTCCTGCGAGCGTCCGGAACCCCTGGACCGGGTGTCAATGCTCTCCTGGCTCTGGGACATCCCCACTGCATTCTTGATGGCCAAACCTTCCTCGCAGCCTCCGTAGTGGCTTGACATCGCTGTCTGAAGCTCGGCGCTCAGCTCGCTGTCCTGGAAGGTCAGCATCTTCGGGGTGTGAGGCGAAGAGCATTCGCTGCCAGCATCGGCCTCAATGGCGACCAGGTGAAGGGCCCCGGGACCTTTGCGTCGCAGCGTGCCTTGGCCTGATTCAGCCTGAAGGATCGCTCTCTGGATGTCACACAGCTTCTTAACTGCCAACATCAGCTTCTTCTGGTGGCCTGGAAGCAAAATGAACCATCAGACTCAAAGTGCAGACAGATACACAATCCACAAACTCAAAGATCCAATGAGTCCTCACCCAGCTTGGTGATGCCAATCTCCTGCAGATCCTCCCAGGTGAGGTCTTTAACGATGCTGATGGAGTCGTAGCCATTTTCTGAGAGTTTTTTGTGGTACTGCGGGAGGCCGATGGCACTGAGCCACTCGCAGAGATCAGACTGTGAGAAAAGGCCACGTGAGTTATCAGGTGAAAAATCAAAGCATTGAGCTTATTATGCAGCAGCGTGTTCACGAAACAGCGGACAGTCTTACTGGGATGTACTCCGGCAGCCACTCGGGGATGTTCAGGTTGTTGATCTCGATGGAGATTTTCTTGCGGTGTCCTGGTTTGGTCACTCCAATAGCCGTGAGATCCTGCACACATTAAACATCAGAGTAATGACCACAAGCATAGTCCTGAGACTGCATCTCTGGAGTTTGTGTCAGTGGTTTACAGTCAGGGTGACACGAGTGAATACTTCAGTTTACTGGATTATTCGGTTAATCAGAAATCAAAGAAGAAACTGTTTGTCTATTAAAAAAGAGCTTCTGTAATGTTGATGAAAGTCTTTACATTGTATCAAGAATATTTTCAAATGATGAAATATGCTTTAACTTTCACTCATCTTTAGATCATTTTAAACCGGAATAAATAGTGAATTGCAATTTTAAAATATGCAAGTTTCCCTTCTAATTTTTCTTTCTAAAATTTATAAAAATGTCTGTCACCACTGTGATGTCACCCGTTGCTTTTTGAAGCTTGTTAGCTTTTTTTCAGAGTCAGAAGCCTTTGGGCTACAAGGGGGGTGGATCTGGCAAATTATTTTTTAATAACATCCAATAGGATTCTAGAATTTTATTAGCTGGTGTTATGAAGGAGGAAGTTATCTACAGAGACCAAACAGTTTGTGTATCAGGCTGTAAACATGTTTGTTTCTGCTGTAACGTTTTAACATGGGAGTCTATGGGGACTGACTCACTGCTGCCTCTGCTGGGTGTTGGAGAAACTGCAGCTTTTGGTGGTTCAGTGCTAGCCTCATTTTATCAGCTCTGGAGGTTGTCACTTGGGTAAAATCACAATGCCACAATGAGTGTAAAAACAAAAGGCACGAGTCAAGGGAGAAGAGTACAAGGATCTAAAACCTGCAGGGCGTGTTCAGGTCATTGTGGATCAGGTCCAACTGTCCCAGGACCTGTTTGGGTCTGGGCTCCTCTTAGATGGAGATGCAGTTTGTTTCCTTTGGGTTGGTTTTCTGATGTTTCCGATGTAGTGGGTCTAAATTTGGGTCATTCTATGTTGATACTGAGGGCGAAAGACTTCAACAGAGGCTTGTGCAGTTCTTTTTTAATAAAGGAGTGAAGGATCACCTCAGGGGTCATCCTGCTGATGGTCGGTACGTCATATCCAGCGTTCAGGAAGTTTTCGGTGTACTGCTCGAGCTGGAACTCACTCAGCCACTGATAGATGGCTTCTGCATCCTAAAACACACACAGGTGCAAAAACACAGCCATTATTTCATCAGGTGATACATGCAAGTAAGATCTTACTTCTTTTAGTTACAGCTTTTAAATAGAACCAGAGGCCAGCTCAGAGTTAGTGTGAGAGTGTATATTTCCAGTAATCCATCAGTGCGGGGCTCTGATCCAGGAATCAGGTTTATGTAAGCTCTCAGTTTGTTAAACCTGCTTTCTGGAACTGGCTCCCGAGCTCATGTGCGAATTATTGTGATGCAAAACAAAAACTAACAGCATGAAGCCATTTTTAAAGTGATGCTGTTTACCTTCCCCTCCAGCAGCTGCTGAGGACGAACAAACTGCTGGGAGAAGCTCTGCTCTGCGGGTTTCTGCACCGTCACCGTCTGCCTCCGAGGAGTCCCGCCTACACGAAGGAGACGATCAACGCAGATCAGAAACACCTCAGATATTATTTG
Organism: Etia nguti; assembly: GCA_015106755.1. NCBI lineage: Eukaryota > Metazoa > Chordata > Actinopteri > Cichliformes > Cichlidae > Etia > Etia nguti. The sequence continues at coordinate 16,410 of VUQG01044835.1, read as the reverse complement.
CTGCAGCACCGCAAAGTGACAGGAGGTAAAATAATGCAGGAAACAGAACAGAAGGACCCACGTATGCTGCTCCAGAACATATATCTGCTTCACAGACGGTGCATTACGACTTTTATCATAATTTCAGATGTGATTCAAGACATAGGTAGTCATGGCAGAAAGCCGCCCCTCCCTGAGCCTGGTTCTGCTGGAGGTTTCTTCCTGTTAAAAGGGAGTTTTTCCTTCCCACTGTCGCCAAAGTGCTTGCTCATAGGGGGTCATTTGATTGTTGGGTTTTTCTCTGTATGTATTATTGTATAAATAAATAAAACTGAATTAAACTGAACTGAACAGGTACCTGCGGGGTGATCGACCGGCCTGCTGAGGTCTGCGGACTGTCCCGGATCAACAGCAGAGGGCGCCGCCTGCACACAAAAACATGTAAAACAGCAGCGTTGCAGTCAGCGAGCAGCACAGACCTTCACATCAACACACAAAACAAAAGAATTTAGAAGAAAAACAAGAAATGAAAAGGCAAATCTGTGCAAATCATGAAACGAGAGATTTCAGCAAATTTTTAGGTCATCGGAACAAATTAATCATCTGAGTTTTTATTGAGTCAGACTCTCAGGTATTCAAATCACTAATGAGATGAAACGAAATCATCATTTCAACACTGACTCCATGTCAAATATGAAATGTGTTTCCATTCACAGTGCAGTGATAACCTCTCACAGGGCAGAACTGAAAACACAAGCTGTCTGTAGCATCTACAGCCAACTGCATTGGATGTACTCGGCATTTCAGGAGTCACATGTCATTTCCTCAGGATCTTATTCTGTGTGTTTCGCGTGATTCGTGACACAAAACCTCACGAGGTCTGTCTACGTGAACTCCAAAGTCCTTTTCCCAGATATCAATAAAAGTGTGTTTGAGGAGGTCAAAGGTCACAATCTCTGCTGCAGTCAGAGTCGAGCTGTGGCAGTGAAACCGACTCAGTCCAAAGCATTTCTGTACTCAATTCAGAGACTTGGCCAGATTAAAGTTTCCAAATCTGAGAAACGGGCACATACGAGGGTGCTTATGTGTCCACGTGCGTCCGCTGTACCTTGGTTTTTTTTTTTGCCTGTCCTGTTTGGTTCTTTAGCCGTCAGAATTGTTGTCTGAAGGCCAACAAAGATATCCAACGGATTTACTTTACCAAGTGGATCATCGCGGCCTTGCCGTATTGATCCATTTGATCGACCTTTGTTGTTATTATTTATTTATTTATTTATTTTATTTTATTTTATTTTCAGTTGTTACAGACGGGACAGACATGGCTGGGGGAAAGGAAAGGGAGAAAGAAAGATGAAGGAAAGGAAAAACAGAGGGGAAGAGGGACAGTCCGCTGTACCTTGTTGTCATGGTGACTGGCGTGGTGCTGTAGTCCGTTGGGGGCGTGGCTGCTCTCGGTGCTTTGCCCGCTGCCGGCGCTGCGGGTGCTGCCCACGCTGCCGGTGCTCCCAACGCTGTTTCTGTCTCCGGCTACAAACCAAAAACACAACAATGAACAAACCAGCCACCATCAACGCGCCGCACGACGTCAGCGGGAGGGCGGGGGGGCGGAGTCGGCGTCAGGCTGGAGGAAGCCGGCGGGGGCGATAGGGGGGTGCCGGGCGGGATGCGTGGGAGCACAGCTGCAGGCACGAGTCCGACCGGGAAGCTGCCTGTACAACTTCTACCTGAGCTGCACGAGCAGCTGGAAAGCTTCTCGATCGACTCGGAATCATGTCAGGATCAAAAGATTTTCCCGCTGATCCGCCGCCACTGAGAGAAAAGCATCGAGTCATGCACAACATTTCCTCAAAAACACCTGATCAGTGCTCACAAACGCAGCTCTGTGTAAACCCCACTGTGGGAGCCGGACGCTCGGAGCGCGAATTCAGGCTGAAGCAGGCGACACAGCACATCATTCAGTGTTTGGACCCGACACACCAAGACGACTTTCTCTGGCCTCACCTTTCTTTAACGGCTCGTTTAAGAAAAACTGATTCACACAACTGGAGTGCCGAGCAGCGAGGTGCGGATTAAAGCAGATGTATTTAGTTCTGAGTGCTGTGAGGTAAAATCAAAGCTGCAGCAGGACCGAGAGAGAGACTGACCACCTCGTTCAGTCATAAATTGAAGCTGTGGAGGTTTGTCTCACTCATTTACAGGTTAGGGCCGTCTGACGTGCTGAGGCTGGAGGTAACTGGACTTTGTTTCAGGTTCCTGAAGATGTTTCAGCTGTCATCCGAGGGCGTGAAGTCAGACGAGAAACGTCTTCAAGAACCTAAAAAGTCCAGCTGCAATCGGCAGACCACCACATCTCAAACTTCTTAAACTCTTAGACTAGCACTATTTCAAAATGTGTTTTGAGCACAGAACAGCAGGAGGCACATAAACCTTTACAGCCTTTTAGCTCTGAGCACGCGTCACCTCACTGTTGAAAAGACTGAGTTTTCTGTAACTGAACTCTACAGCTGGACATCTGAAGCTAGCTTCCTGTTTGCTTTCTCTGGGAGCTTCCCCTCTCAAACAGACTCACCATCATGGTGGAAGTGACAGCACTGGTGACATCAGAGGACACGAACAGACGTACAAGCGATTATTCGACAACATGAAGCAACTTGAGACATCACGAGCAGGCCTGAGGTAACACGAGGCAGCTATAGGAGGCTACAGGAGGCGTGTAAGGTGCCTTGAGACTGAGTGAGGGGGTGTTTGGTGGTCTTGGTGTGTGGGGTCCTGATGCAGAGCGTTGAGCGGGCAGCGGAGCAGCTTCAGAGCAGCTGGGGAGGAAGAGCTGTCGTTCGGGGGGGCTCTTACCATGACACGAGTCCCTGAGAACCCAGATGTCCTCGAAGGGACACCCAGACTGAGACAGACGGCTCGGAGACGAACCTATCAGACACAGAGACTCTGATGGACCTGGTTCTGTCAGGGGAGGGGAGGGGGGCTGACTGAGGGGGTGGGCTGAGGTGCAGGACACAGATCAAGGGTAAAGAGAAGGTCTGTGGGTTCTGTTTGTAACAGCATGAGGTCAGGGTTCGAGCTACAGTCACACCTGTGCAGATGAGTGATGAGTAACCTCAAAGACATGGTGACAGGAAGGACCACACAAAGATGCACCAGTGTAAGCAAACACACACACACACACACTCTGACCTTCGCGATCTGTGTGTATGTGGCTGCAGTGTTAGCCGTGGATCAGTTAGCATTAGCATCACGTTCTTCTGTGCTTTTCTTTTTCTAAAGTTTTTCCAAAGATGCAGCAACACGTCAGCCTGAGACCGTGTGGAGGAGGAGCATGTAACATGGCTAACACGCAGCACACACACTCTGCAGTGTGGCGTTACTGTGGTGTGTGTGTGTGTGTGTGTGTGTGTGTGTGAGAAGAAAGCGTGGTTTCAAAGCGATTCATGAACATGAAAACAGCAGTAACTGAACAGGGATCTGAAACAATGAAGCACCAAACTGACCAATCAGCACAGCAACACCATTAGAGTGTGAGTGTGTGTGAGTGAGTGTGTGTGTACCTGGGCTGGTTGTGAGGCCGTTGGGCAGCGGCAGCACCACATGGGTGGGGGGTGCGTACAGAGTGTAGGAGTCGTCAGTCTGAGGGGCGGAGCTGAGGCTGGAGGAGAGGGGGGTTCTGGACAGCAGCTGCTGGCGCTGGGTGGGCAGAGAGGCGTGCCGGGACAGGGTGCCCCCTACGGGCGACACGGGGGAGGGAGGAGGAAGGAGGGGAAGGTTATCAAGCTGATGGTTAGAGGTGGAGGTGAGTGATTATGTGGTGTGGATGGAGAGATGGATGCTGGAAGGAGGAGCGAGGAGCATGGGATGGTCTGGAAGCAAGCGGATTAGTTTCTGTCTCAGGTGGAGGGGGGGAGGGGGAGGGGTTTTAAATCGATCGACTTCTACAGGAAGTGATGACTCCATCTACTCACACTGAGGGGGGGTGAAAAATGGGGTGAAGCCGTAGAGACGACTCCCAGCGGATGGTGTTCTGCTTTTTTGTAGCTCCATACTTTGACTCTGAGACACCACCAGAGGAGCTTTGCATGGTTCCCAGCTCAAAATAATCCTTATTTATCTGATTCTGGGCGTCTGTGTGTGACACAAGCCTCTCTAAGGACAGAGAGACGGTGTCTGATGCTGCTACTGACAGACAGGTGGGGTGCACCGGACCCCTCAGCAGACACCTGTGAGGGGTGAGAAGGTTTTTAAAGGCAACCGACTGACCGTTCCTCCTGCTGATGACCTCAACGATGGTCGGAGGGAAGAAGCCCACTCTGTCCACGCCTCTCTGGCTGTCGTGGATGTGGCCTTTCCAGCGTCCGTCCATGTGCTGCTCCAACACCTGCAAAGGACGACGGTTTCAGGTGAACTCCCGGCTCATCTAGCTCTAACCTCAGATCACAGCTGCTTCCATCATTCCAGGATAATTTCAGTTAGAACGAACTACAAGTCAAAGGTTCGGGTTAGTGTTTCACGGCAGCTGCTCCGTGAAGCAACATGGACGTCAGCGGTCGGAACCAGAGCGGCACAAGCTCATCAAAGTCTTAATCAACACATATTTATTCAGAATAACTGTTAATATGAAGTGTGTTACCAGCAGAGCTTTGGCTGTAAATGCTGTTTTACTACTTGATCACACCTCCCGGAGAAGGAGTCTGGCTTTTCCTGCCGTTTACACAAGAACAGGAGTGCTGCGCCTCCCCTGCCGGCCTCTGTCAGGTTTAACACTGAACGCAGGTCTCAACACGAGGCCTCGAACCTGCATCACCCCGACACCTTCGGCTTTGCTCACCTGTGTGATTCACTCACAGGAAGTGGCTCATATCTGTGGACGGTCGAGATATGAAATCATTCTGACTGAACTCGGTGTGACACACAACACTGATTTACCCACACACCACCTTCATACAGGCGGGAAACGCAGGACGGAGTTCACAGGAAGTGCCGGACTTGTCTCCGCCTGCCTCTGAGGCTCGCTTGTGATTTCATGCTATATAAAAAAAACTGAACTGAGTTTTTTCTTACCCTAATACTCCTCACATCTCACACACAGATAAATATGTTTTGTTTAATGAGTTGTAACGTTCCGCGGCTCCGTCCACAGCTGGCGGGTCGAAGCCCGAGCGCCTCACCGTGATCAGGTCTCCGGCCCGGATGTTGAGGGCGGTGGGATCGTGGAGGTTCCAGTAATCCTTCAGAGCTCTGACCTGCAAAACACCCGTCGCATCTGAAGAGGAAACACAAACAGGAAGTACGTGAGAACAAAAAAACACGGACACGTTCGTTTTTAGTTTTTAAAGTTTCGCCTTGTGTTATTTCACGGCTAATAAACAGCATCAAAATATGTATATGCATAACTTTAAGGCACTAATTATTATTCAAAATGGACATTTTAAAATTAAAATAAACTCGAACAGCTCTTTGATTTAAATATAGTTTAACCATCAAATCAAAGGAAATTTACCACAGGTGAAAAAATAACATGTATCAGCCACACTTTGATTTTTTTCTATGAACTGATGAAGATATAAAATGAAAACTAAAAATTTTATTAAAAAAATGAAACGTATGCGAAATGAGGCTATTTTAGCTAAGTTAGCTATAGCTAATGCTAGCTGGGCCTACTTCTACAGTCAGTGCTAACACGACTTTAGCTTTGCTGTTAGCTTTAGTCGAGGTCTGCAGCTAGCTATCAAATATTTAAGCATCTTTTATGACTTTAGCTCGATAGTTCTCCAAAACACCTTCACACAGATTCATTTTCCCCTGATTAGAAACGTGGAAATGACTCATTAACACAGCAGAATATATTAGGATATAACAGTGTAAATATCCACATGTATTATTTATCACTTGCTGTTACACAGAAAGTCTGATACGAGCGAATAAAGAGCGTCATTCTTTTGTATCTCTGAGCTGTTTTATTTCCAGTCTTTAGTTTTCGGTGTAATTTAGTTTCAGTTCGGATTTAACCATTTCATTTTGGTCTGGCTGTGAAACGCTCAGCTCTAGTTTTAGTTTTCTTTATTATGTAACGTGTGTTTGGTCAGATTGGGAGACACAACACAAACACGGATGCTTCTGCAGCCCGACTGCGGCGACAAACACCGTGAACTGAGAAGGAACAAAAATATTTCACTTCCGTTGTTAGCTTTTTGTGCACGTGATGTGATTCAAGTTTTCGTTTTTACCGACGTTAGCCGATGCCGTACCTCAGCTAAAATGTTGCCCAGTCTTAGTTTGAGTTCAGTGAAATAAACGGATTCAGAGTGTAAAAAAACCACGTCCCCGTTAGGAATAACAGACTAATAACAGCAGTCCTGAAATTTTGATGCGGAGGAAACGTCCATCTTGTGACTTTCAGCACTTCCACAAAGACAGAGAGGAGAGAGAGGACGTGAGAGGAGGGCAGAGCACACAGAGTGCCGAATAACAAGATAATCAAACGTTTTCTATAGAAGCTGGGACACATTCGACAGACTGTCAGCAACAGCCCGACTCTGCACCCGCAGACCAGCGGCTGCTGACGCAGGCGCTAACAGCTCACATCAATAATTAATCTGCAGCGCGTGCCGGCCGAGTGCGGACCAATTATTCATCTCTCCGCTCGGCAGCAGTAAACGAGACGGGAAAGTCTCCGTCCGTCTTTAAATCACTTCTTCAACACAACCGCTCATTATTCCCTCAGTCTGTTCCCACAGGAGCTTCAAACGCTGCAGGATTACAGAGCGCGCTCACACGCCGCACGTACAGCGCCGCTAACTTTGATGCTGGATCTGCTCTTTGAAGCCGTGAGAGCGACAGATAAGAGTTTAACGTTACGTAACTCCAGATTTATACGCAGCCGCTGTTTGAATCGCAGCTTATAGAGTCAGGTGACCCGCTGAGTATGTCTGATCAGAGCGGGAAACGAAGGACGACAGTCAGAGAACACTTTATGTCACAGGTCTCGTTTTTGGAGCTGAGGCGAGAGCAGACGTGATGGGGAGTGAGGAGGAAGCTGAGCTGGGTTTGTTTGGACCTCGCAGCAGCTGCTTGATGTCCCTGCTGGCGTGAGAGGTGGTGAACTGGTTGACGATGTCCAGCGCCGTCTGGTTGTAGGTGTTTCGGATGTTCACGTCCACTCCGGCCTGCACGACAACAACACAACACAAAGCTGTTTCACTTGTTTGGTGTAAAAGCGGGAGTCTCAGGATACCCTGTCCTCCCAGCAGGGCCCAGAAGACCAAGCCTGCTCTTCTACTCACAGCTATTCTACTCAAATCTGAATCTGAATTTCATTGGACATCAACCGAATGTTTTAAACAGATACTGCAGATCTCACACACACACAATGCAGGATACTCTCTAAATACACTCACGTCCAGCAGCAGTCGGACCACTTCGGTTTTCCCGTACAGCGACGCTTCGTGCAGAGCCGTTCCAGACTTGGTGGTCTTGTTGATGTCCATGCCGGCCTTCAGCAGCAGCCTGAAAGCAGCAGAGACCAACGGCTCACAGCCGGGGGCTAATTTTACATCCCTGTTTAAGCTGAATACCTCCCTGTAGCTGCGTACTGCACTGTTCTGGGTCCTAATAATGAGCTTTGTTACTAGCAGCAGGTGGGATGGACGGTACTTCTGTTCACTCTTGTTGCCTTGAACTCTGCAGTATTACAGTGATCAGTGATGATGATGATGATGATGATATAAGTGATATTATCAGCTGGTTTCACACTGAAACAAACAGCGCAGGAAAGAAGACCCTCTGATTCAGTGAAGCAGCTCGGCCTCATTTTCTCTCACTTATTATTCAGCAGGTGAAAGTAAAAAGACTAAAATACTGCCTGTTAGATTCAGACACACACACACACACACACACACACACACACACAGAGGAATACTTGTAAGCGGGATGAAACGCTGTGAAACTGGGTCACAGACGTTGTAGTGGATTTCATATCTCTGCAGGGAATGTGAGGCATGAAGAAGACTCCCAGAAAAAATAATAAATAAAACACACACACACACACACACACACACACACACACACACACACACACACACACACACACACACACACACACACACACACACACCCA
>VUQG01044834.1:26770-48530 GCA_015106755.1 Etia nguti | reverse complement strand
TTTTGGTCAGTGGTTGTTGATCAATGGTCATGAGAATTTGCATAATTAAGATTAAGGAACTGCCCTCCCAGCCCATTGTTCCTTCAGTGGGCTGGTTTCAGTCGTTATGCAAATGTACTGTTTATAAGATTGGGGAAACCTGCAGTCAGCTGAGACTGAAGAAGTCACTTGGATGAGTGACGAAACGTTTCTCCCACAAAACGCTACGTCCAGATGAACAGAATCAACTTTTGGAGATTTACTTTCCTGGATGATTGAGAATGCATCAAGACGAAAATTCGTGTAATAATTTAGAGACACATTTGCCATTAGCTGTTTACTGTTAGCTTATCCCTTGTGTGTCCCTAGAAACACTACTGTTTTGTTTTTGGGTTTTTTTTAGCTTTTGCAGCATTTTTTTATTTGCTAGTGTTTCCTTTAGTTGCAGTCTCACGGTCAGTGTAAAAATGCTATAAAAACTAGAAGTCTATCACAAGGAATCAAATACACACAATAAGGAAACAAAACAGAGAACCTATCCAAGAAGAAAAAGAAGAAATGCAATATGCCAGTTGGGGTGGGGGGTATTTTACTGCAATCAGCTGCCATGAGGGTTAATATCAGTAGGACATAAATTATGCAGGTAGTACTGTAACCATCAGTAAATACTGCAAGTGCTCTGAGGCCAAAGCATCGCTGTGGCTTTTGTGGGATGAATCCACCGCGGACAACAGGCTCATTAAACTTTGGGAATCAGACAAACATATTGGAAACTTACCAAGTCTTTTTCTTGTGTGTGTGCGTGATTTTAGTGGTCTAGCAAAATGATGCTAAAAGGTGGTGGTGGTGGCTTCATCTGCCTCTTCTCTCTTATACTGAGCTACAATTTAGGAAAATCTGAAATGCTATGGTCAATGTTAAGTATTATAGAGCAAAGCAGCAGTGGGGAAACCTCCATGCTCATGTCCTGCAGATTTCAGGCTAAAAAGCTACTCCGGAGCACATGCTAAGTAAAATAGCTGCCTGCTGTGAACTCTTGCAACCACTATGTGCCATCAGTCATGCACTCTGATCATTTATCTGACCTGACCTTGATAATAAAGTTGATATAGCTTGTAGATGGTTTCCCCATTTAAACTACTGTTGACTCATTAACTTTAATCTGTCATGTATCGATCTCTGCATAGATGTGTGTGGTCACGCTTATGCATGCACCTCTGTGATCTTTGAAGTTAATGCATGTGTGTGGGAAGAGACTACACTGATCCATCATCATTGCAAAATGAGAGCTAACAGAAGGAGGTTGTTTCTTTGTATTTGTCTGAATTGGAGCTTAACGCATGTATCCGTCTGCAAATAAATGACTTTAAAGCCTCAGTTTTTCTCCACCAGGAGCACACCGGGAAGGGCGGAGGAGCGACGAGTGAGGCATTTTGCACAAATAAAAAAAGACTGAGTTATCTGTTCACCTAAAGTTACTAATTACATCAAGCTAAATTATTCTTTACTGTATATAAATAAGGCCCTCCTGCTTGTATAGCCTTGGTTATTCCTCTTCATGTTGGAAGTGAGCTACCTTAATGGGTGCACACACCAACACAATCCCCCACCCCAAGGGGTTCATAGGAGTGTGTTGAAGGATTCTGGGAGTGCTTTTTAAAAACAGCCTCTGTTCACTATCAAAATCATGTATGCTTCTCCTCTTCTTTATACATCAACAGGAGAGTTCAACAGAACATATTTTAAAAATTCATCTCTCTCTTTGCAAAGCTCCAATTCTCCTAGCCATCCCTCAGAAGAGTTGTAGCTGCACGCTTTCTAAATCCACGAGTCAAGCTACGACAGCTCCCTGATGACTGCATTGCAAGAGCTTGTGAGTCACAGCTGGTTCAACTGATCCTCTTCAGGAGAGTCAATTCTGACTAAGTGAAGCCAGCAAGGACAGCTGATTAATACCACGGCTGGACGCGCCACAGCTGTCTAATTTACTGCCACAGATATACACAATGATCCGCTGCTCCTCTAAAAAAAGAAAAACAGATCAGCGACGTTGAGCACTCTCGTGCACTTGACTGCTACTGCACACTCAGAGCGAGTGGAGGAAATGAGCTTCTTTCTTTCCCCTCGCACTTGATTGTTTCTCCATTTTTTTTCTATCAGTGCGAGTATCTGTGTGTGTGTGTGTGTTTGTCAGATGATGTGCTGCGAAATGAAAGCAAGGGGGGGACTGCGACAAATTCTAATTCAGCCCCTGCAGCAGCACTTCACTCCAATCGATCTTTTATCCCTCAGCTGCCTTATCTGTTGGATCACTTGTCTGAAGAGCAAAAAGAAAAGCTGTCTTAGCATCAGAGGATAATTAAGGGATTGGACAAGGAAAGAGATAAAAGAGAAGATTTATGTCATCACAAGAAGAAGGTGAGGTGTTGTTAGGGTCCCAAAACTATTGATTTGTAACTCATAGCAGATAATATATGCCTGAGTTTGTCCATCACTGTGGAAGCATACATGCACAGAGTGGCACATTACAGTAGATTTTACTAAATATATTTGAAAACGTCTTGATTTCAGTATTTTGATCATTTTGCTCACCTTAAAAATTTTTTCTGTGGAAAGAAGAAAAATGTGATGAAACTTAATAACAAAACATTTAGGAAGACATTAAATTTGATTTAAGTCACAAAAATAATCACATTGTTCGTGTTCATGAACACAAATTCTCACTTTTTTCCCTTGTGTCCCTTTAAATGATACATTTTAATAGGAAGTATATTTTGTGTTTCTATTTAGTGCTGAGAAAGCAAGAATACTTTACCATGGCAACCAAGAAAAAGCTTTAAAAAAGTGGCAATTGTTGTATTTTAACACCTAAACCTAAAAAAACTTTGAATTAATAACATAGTAATGTATTAAAAAATAATGCACATGCAAGTCTGTGACTTATATGACTTAAACTTGAGTCTCTTGCATGAGCAATGAAACGCTTTGCAGCACCACAAAACCATTCAACCTCTGAATGTGGCGATTTTCACTGTTTGACAGTGAAAAATATACATTGAAGGACCTAAAAATGAAGATGGGATATCAGAGGTAAGGAACATGACACTTTGGAGGTCGTGGCTCTTTCAGAAACGGCCGTCTCAGCTCGTCAGTGTCACTTAGTGGAGGAGGGGTGGGTCAAATACTACACCAACCAATCACCAAACCCTACCTGTACAACGGCTCAGCAACAGACGTTAGCACTGTTGCACTCTCTGTAAGTGACATGCACACACTACCCCAACAGTGACCTGAAACACTCGAAGGAACATTTTTGTTTGCCTCGGTTCTCCAAGCAGTCAGCCCGAGTCAGGGACTAACTTCTGTATCATAGCAACCAAAGCACCTCAGCTGGGAGTTTTCAGGATTTTTAGCTGGAAAAAACTCCTCTTATACATATGTCCACATTCCATCTATCATTCTACTTGTCAGCACTTGAACTTCCTTCTTCAGAGACAAAAAACAAAAATCTTAAAATGCACTTATATATAAAAAATGACATATTAAGCTTTAAAACTCAGACAGGAGCAATGATACTTCCAGCACAAACAACCTTCGACTTCAACTCAAAAACAGCAAACCTGCACACTCGTCGATCCAAGGTGGAATTAATTATTTCACTCATGCGGGAAAAAAAAGTTTTTTGGCTTGACAACCCAATAAAACGTGTGCAACCACTTAGCAGGAATAGACCCGAGGTGTGGAATATACTCTGTGTGGGACCTTCGCAAAAATTTACACGACACATCCTCGAAAACCATACATTTGTCGTATCAATATTTTCATCCATCACAGATTAGGGGAATAAATCCCGAGTCGTGTCGGATTCGATCAAAATCACACCAGCATTTAAAAAACTTTAATCTTTGCAGCGGATTTGACACAAACCGTGTATCCGCCCGTGCAAGGAAATTAAATTTGCATGAGTTCAGCTTTGACATATGAATGTGAGCCACTGACCTAATGCAAATTGTCTTGACAGTGCTGACCTTTAAGTGAACAAAGTTACTATGGTAAAATTAGCCAACCATACAATGTCATTATATTTTCTTCTCATATCTAAAAAGGCCTCCTTTCTGTTTCGACTGGGTGTTAACAGGGACTAAATATAAATTCGTATGAGGGTGGAAATTGGATCTTGAGACTAATAAAACAAACTCTGATTTATAGGGTATACAGTTGTGGATTTACTGCCCTGAAGTGATGAAGTGTTGCACCCCTACAGTACAGCCTTACAATGCGCCCCCTCAAGTAGCGCTGAAATCTGAGCTCGAGCTAAATCTCATCTATGTGTGAAAAATTGAAGCGGACGTGACAGAAAAATTGCAGAGGATGCGACCTCTGGGTCCTCGGTGGTAGTTCTGGCCAGGAGACACATCACCGCACTGCTATCACGAAAATGACACTTTATTGAGGAAAACTACACATAACAGAAACCTTCCCCTCAAACAGAAGCGAGATACTCAAGTGTAAGGTCTTTTAGTGAGTTATTCCAGAAAAGAAATAATATTTTAAGTCATAACAAAGGTTGGGACTGGTTTAAATATCAGTCTTTTTTCCCCTGTAACACTGGCACTTATGCAATGACACGCATACCTCTTAATCCATTTCCTGACAGTTATGAGAGTGAGGCCAAGTCCCAGTGAGATGTGGAGAGAGTAGAGTGTCCAGCCGTGACCTCTCTCCTCAGTTCGCCTCACCCCACTGATGTGAGGAGGGCTGACAGCCCAGCCCAGCGCAGAGCCAAAGGGAGACCAGAGGGGCATTTGAGGAAGAAGCTGGGTCTTTAAATAAAGGTGGAATTTGATATCATTTATGCCGTTTTCATCTACAAATCTGTATTCTAGCATTCTGCATGTAGCCTTGCAATTTTACTGTCCAGTCTCTTTACAATATCTGCTATTATCCCCATCCTTTAAAGCCTGCATTTTCTACTGCTGTTCCTTAACTGGCCAAAAGTCGGGCTCCTTACCGTGAGGACATGCAGCTATCCATCAGGAAAAAACATGTCTGCAAGTCATTTCCATCAGTTTATCGCATAAAGAAGGAAGAAGCATGCACACTGCATATCTCTAACTTTCAGCAGATGACAATCTCCATATTTGAGGCGTGAAATCAGACTCGCAAATCGGATTAGAAAAAGTTTGTGTGAGTTTGTTTGGCTCCACCGAGTCTCGCTTGTGACTCATTGCATATGGTTGCTTGTTCAGGACACCTCCGTGTCCAGTTTAAACAAAATGGGTTCCCTTAAGCACCATTTTTCAATGTGCAGAGTTAACAAATGTGAAACGGGAATATCTTTACCCAAACCACATAAAAAAGATGAATAAAACGTGTGACTATTGCTCCTTAAAGGACTGTTGCTGTAGGTCCTGGCTGTCATGGGCCTGTTTGTCTGGGTCTCCTGTGTCAAATTTTTCCTTTAATTCAAGGAGGAGCTGGAGAGGGTTGGACTCTGCCTGCTGGTGGAGCCTCCGATTTGAGCTTCAGCTGTTTCATCTGTTCCCCATCAACTCATTACCTGCCTGCATTTAAGGACTGCTGCTTGTTGCCAGGCTCCGTTGTTCCCTTAAGTTCCCAGTGTACTCACTTCTGTGCTATCTCTCATTTTTAAGTTGTTCCCAGACAACTGAAGCACCCAGTTGCTCCCCTTTCCTGACCTCTCCTCCAGATAAGCACACTTCACTAGTTAAATCTCTGACCTCACGCCAGGCTTGGACTGACCCACGTCTTCTCTCTCAGAGCTGCCTACTTGAACTGTCAGTGCCGGCCTCTGAGAGTCTCTACATCTAAAGTGTTTAAACTGTTCATCGTTTTTAACTAAAGAAACTCTGTGCTCGGCTGTTCCTTAGGTCTTGCTTAAGAGACTGCCTAAATTTAAGTTTTATGTTTGACACCGTCTAGACAAACACGGTGAACACGGTGCCTCTCCATGAGACTGCAGCAGCTTTTGACAAAACTGCAGTATTTAACGTCTTTGAATGACATGTTGATACTCAAGAATGGGACTTGTAAGCATCTCACAGAAGTTGTCGTCTGGCATCACTGACATGTGATGGAGGACCCACTGGTGCCATGTTTAGAAGAGAAAGGATAGATGGTAGTGAAGAGGAAAATTGGACCGATGGTCCATTCGGTGCTGTCGTTTTCTTGTTTGCATTTACAGCTACTTCTTCATCTGCCTCCATTTTTCAAATCAGCTGGAAGTGGATCAACTTGAGGAGAAAAATCTTACCAACTCATTACGGGTCACAACAGGCACACCATGCACAGATACAAGTGTTGGCAATACTCTCAGTGTAGGCTAAAATAGAGGGTCCATATAGAATCAACCCACACGTATAAATTAAGTTTAAAAGTAAGCAAATGAGGGGAAGAACAGCCTCTTGATGGAGATATGATGATGATCATGATATTCATGATTTACTCCACTACCACCTCTCCAAACTCCAGATGTGGACTTTTGTGGCTCAATAAAATCTTTTCTGCAGATGGTGCATCATGATACCAACACCAAAGGGCACCTTTTTGGCGTATCTTTATGACTCTGGCAGTATCTGACGAGACAGCAGTATGCAGTATTTGACAATGTGGGATGAGAATCTACTGGACCGGTAATACTGAAAATCCCCTCAACCAACCAAATCAAGTAAGATCTGAATTTTAGATATGCCAGCTTATAGCCCTGGACCGAAATTTGTACTTCACTCACTCACTCACAAGCCCACCTAAATACATAATACAGCCTGTAAGAAGCAAACACCTGAAAGATAAACTTCACTAGAAATTTTTTTAGAAACCTTCAACAGTGAAATAACACTCTGTCCCTTCGAAGTAAAAAAAATAAGTAAATAAATCAAACTTGTACTTCTGGCATCTTTTCTTTGTGACTTTGACCACTGATCCTCGAGAGGCAGCTGTCCAACAGCATCTAACTGATTAAATCTGCTTGCTTTACAGCTGAAAAGCCCGTGTAACGCCGACACGCGGGATCTGTCCATGAACCTCCCCATGGCCAGTGTGCCCTTGTCCTTCACAAAAAAACATGACAGCCAACCCGTAAGCAGCAGCTTAGGCATCTTCTTAGCAGCAGCTCTGAATTATTTACCCAGCAAAGCTTTAGAGATGCTTCTAAAATGCTCTGCAGAATTTTGGCTCCGTCTTTTGCACCCTGACATGTTACGTAACTCTGTTTACTAGTGCGGAGCTTTCTGGTCTGTGGAGCTGCACTGCAAGAAAACACAGGCTTCTCTTGTGTTGAAATTTGGGTCGAAAGGTGGGGAATGACAAAGAGAATAATGATGTCATGATGTTTGGGGGTTTTTTGGTGCTAAAATATTAAATGAAAAAATAAATAAATAAAAATCAGATGAATCAAATGTTTTTAGGGCGAATGAACATTAAATTTTTGTTTACTGTATCATTCATAGGCCTTATTCCTCGGTGTGCTCCGGCATTCGTTTATTCAAAGAGCACTTTTGAAGCAAAAGCAACAGCAGCCAGCATCCATCGAGTTAAATCATATTCAAGCTAAATGAAATTGAGGGGCCGGTTGAATCTTTTGACTAGAACTTTGCCTCAGACGAACTGACCTGAGTCAGACACACTCCATTAGCTAATTATATCCCTTTAAATGACAAATATATAAGTCAGAGGGCAGCCACTGTATGAATACCAACTGGATTTTACCACGTGGTCACAGGCAGAGGCGATAACGCCCTAAAGCAAGAGGCAAAGGGAAGGAAAAGGAGATGAAAGGCTCCCCTGCTGTACCAATGAAATCAAGACCAAGCTTTTTTGAATGTGATTAGGCTAGAAGAGTTCAGAATAAATGAGAATAATGAGCAGTGGTGAGAAGCGGGAGTGAGCTGAGCTAAACTCAATCCTCTAATGCCGCCCCACATCGGGGGAAATGCTAACCATGTTTCCGAAATGATGATTTCAAAATGATAACTCTATTTCTGTTCTCCTAGGATTGAATGATAAATCACTTTCACTGTTCACTGAAGCAGGATAATTTCAACAATTTGCCTTGACGGCCAAGGCCGCTAATAGTAACAGCACCTCAATGGGATACGGGTTCCAACAAAAATCTATGTGCTACTGTACTGGAGCTTCTTTATCTCTCACAGCTGCCACAACAAATGTCTTTAGAGTCCTTTATCCACCACAGAAAAACAAAACCAATGCATAAGCACTTTAAAACCTGCGGTATTCTTAATGGCCAGCAGAGGGCGACTCCTCTGGTGGGAAGAAGACATATACATGTGTAGAAGTTTATGGGAAAACGGGTTATATGTAAGTCTACATATAAGCTGGTTATATATAAACCTCACCACTGCGAGGTTCCCTAATGGTAAAAACCACATAGCTATAGGAGCAATGTTTCATTTACTATTTTTACATGGCCAGGGGTCTATAATTGACACAGCAGATTGAGTTATGGAGGCTTGTTGCTAGTGCTTCACAATGCACTCAGCCATTAAAAAGAGAAAACACACACACACACACACACAGGGCACTGTCTTCTTGCCTGAAAATCAATCTCAGCATGCCATGTTGAAGGCCGTCTCAAATTCCAAAAATACATCTGGAGGATAGAGTGAGGAGAGGTGAGGCATGCCGGAGGAACTGTAAGGTTCGGGGAAAGGCTTTTACCTCAGCTGTATGAAAGAAGCGCACAACACATGCATCACAGTCGGAAAACAGTTTAAAGTGCTTAATTTGAGGACAACTCGGGGGGTCATGGGTACTTAACCTCTGTTTTGGTTGTCACCTTGCAGCAAGAGTGAAGGAGAAGGTGTACAAGATGGTAGTGAGGCCTGCTATGATGCATGGTTTCGATATGTTGGTCAAAGGATGCTGAAGATGGAGGAAAGAGGAGGAAACAGGAAGACCCCAGAGGAGACTCATGGATGTAGTGAGGAGGACATGCAGAGGGGTTGGTGTGACAGAAAAGGATAGGATGAGATGGGAGCAGCTGAAAGAAGAACATTGGATGTGGTCCTGATACACAGGATGAGAACATTTCAGGTGTCCTGGTGTGACAGGACCACCTTCAAGGTGACAACCCCACTGGAGGTTAAATACCTGGGACTCCCCAGAGTCTGAACTGCAGCCTTCTGGATAAAAGGTGAAACGCCTTCAAGAACCTAAAAGTCTAGTTGCTTTTGATTTTAGCTCTAACACTGAGAAATGACACCAACAGCTGGATTATAGAGCTTTACGATGATGGAGTGCGTGATCGAACTTTCTGCCCTTTAACATTTTGCCTTTTACCTTATTTTTATTATTGCGCTATGTTCTGAGTTTATTTAAAAGCAGCCTTAAATATTAAAGTTGTCCTGAACGCTGTTATGCTTGCATGTCAGCTCAGATCATAAAATACAGCAGCCGGCTATAAAGAAAACAATGGAGGCTTTAAAATGAAAGCTCAGGGGCAAAAATGTCTCATTTTGTTAAATGAGATGCCTCCTCTGCACGCATCCCTGGGAGAGACGAAGATGTAAGGAGATGAGGTGAGGAAAGGACAAAGAGTGTGGACGAAGTGAGAAATGAGAGAAGGAGATTGCCCCTGCATGATAATCAAGAACCAAAAACATGATTACAATAATGATAATACTGCTGAAATAGTTTTTGCACTCTCTGGCACATACCCGTCCACGGACCGAGACATCACCCCACTGGGTTCATAAAATACACTACCTGAAACGTCATCTTTCCCCACCATCTTTCTGATGAGGGAGAACAGCTGACCTGCCAACCTGAGTCTAAAAATGTTAATTATTGGCTTGTACTTAAATACCAAAAGCCATTTCCATGTTGTTCAATAAGCTACCCACCGCTGAATGAAGAAAGGCGATAAGGAGACTGTAAGTTTGCCCGTTTTTACTGCTTGGACCAGACCTCTTGAGATAGTGTAACTGATTTGTCTTTTGTGCCTTTTGCCAAAAGACAAATAAATTCTTTAAACCTCTTCAGTCCATCACAGGAAATCACTGTTGGTGGGTGGAGGGTGATCAGTGTGCACTTGTTGGTTTATTTATGGTGGCACAACTTGCTATAGCATCGCTCCAGCAAATAAAAGTTTGATTTATCACCTCCTACGCCGGCTGTATACGTCAGTGTATAGAGAGCAGACCTTTTCTGCCTCTACATTTCTAACTGCACTCCAAGCCGGTGTCTAGTACAACTTGACAGAAATGCACTACACTGTGTATGAACAGTGTTTACATATGCATGAGTGCAGAGAGAAAGCAATGGGAGAATTCACCAAAGGGACTGACTAAACTTTACTCATTTAAAAAAAGAAAAGCTTTCTATCCTTAGTCAGAAAGTATGTGGGTGGTTTGAACTCTAATGATATTTACTGTACAGTAGTTTTATTCCATTCACAAGAACTGCACACATTTTATTGGTTACGGACGTCAAATCTTAACCTCTTCTCATGACACCGTCCTCATCATCCGCATCTGTTCTTTCAGCCCACTGAACTGAGGTCATCACTTCTGCACATATTGCTTTAAGATAGGTAATTGAGACCTACTGATAGGCAAAAGAGGCTAACTCGTTAGCTGGGTCACTAACGAGATCAAGGTCTGTCTGCAGGACTTCAGTTTTGGTGAAGTTTAAGCACCCAAAGAAAAGTTTTGGTTTTTTTTAAAAGGAAAAACAACCAACTTGGTTTGATTTAATTAAACATCACAATTTAGGGTATAATAAACCTTTAATGAAACAAGTCACATATTCCATAGTAGATTACTTTACTATAGATTTGAGATTAATTTCCTCACATGACCACTTTTGATCTCCTACATGCTCTGTAGAAGAATGGATGATAACTACCTACTGAGCTGACAAGAAGCCAAAAGGACTGTGCTTTAAGGAGATATGGACTGATTATGGCCATTCAATGGGCCTCAGCTGATAAGTTCTCCGAGCAGCATTTTTCAAGCCTCCTGATAAGATATCTACTTTTATTAAGAACATTCTTGGCACCTAATTTTGAAGTATTTAAACAGGAGAGAAAAAAGTTGTGAAAAAGCCACAAAGCAGTCGGAAAAGAGTCAAAACTGAGCACAAACTAATGGATTAAAATATTCTGCAGCCTGTTTGAGGGCCATTTGAAACCTTAGCCAATTTTCTTCAATAAACAAAACATTGTTTAAATACCACTGAAATGTGAGGCACGCCAAACACACAAAAGATTTGCGCACTTCAGCATTCCTCTGATCGAGTGGTTAGACGCCGGTTTTCTACATCAAAGTACTGCAGAACGCCTCTGGTTTGTCTTATTTTTCTCCCTCCCTTCACATCACAGAGACCTGCCATCTGTGGGCACCTGTATAACATCTTAGACCCAACAGTGTTGTATATTAACCCTGACAGGTCTAAGTCATCATTAGTCATCATCAAAACCATGAACCCTAACACTAAGTGTTGGCAAAATAATCACATCAGACAGTGAATTTGAATGGCCCAAATATTTCCATCTACGCAACATAAACAGATTACGTCCTTCTCTTTCCACCCAGTCTACGTCCATTCTTGTCCACAGTCTTGTTACCTCCCGTATTGACTACTGCATTATCACCAGAACCCCCTCCTACCAGCACATCACCCGTTCTTCAGGAACTTCACTGGCTCCCAGTGAAGTTCCGGATAATATACAAACTTCTTCTGCTCACCTTCAAGGCCATTCATAACCTCACACCTCCTTACCTTTCTGACGTGTTAAGCACGACCTTTTCTGCCCGCTCACTTCGATCTACTTCTTCTATCCAGCTCTCTGTGCCTTCTTTCCGCCTCACCACAATGGTTTTTCCTTTCCACTGTCGCCAAGTGCTTGCTCATAGAGGATTTTTGGATTGTTGGGATTTTCTCTGCATTATTGTTGGGTCTTTACCTTAAAATATAAATGGCTTGAGGCGACTGCTGTTGTGTTTTGGTGCAGTCTAACACTCCAACAGTCCCAGAATTTCAAAGCCCTCAAACTTTATGTTGAAAAGTTAGAATTCGTGAATTTTTTTGTGTTTTCTAATGTCACCCAAATATACCTGACTGTCTATGAAACTGTCCACACGCTAACAGTTTCTGCTTATTGCACCCTATAACCTGCAACCCGAGTCAAGTGGTTTGGGCAGCCAATGTCTGCGCAGACACACCAGGTGTTTGCTGAATGAACTTGGTGCCGCCTCAGCTGGTTAATCATTTCAGCCATCCCTACTCCGTAAACAAAATCAGTTCATTAATGGTGAGTCATGCAGTGTGTGGGGTTGTTCAGGTGTGTGTAACAGCAAGTTTTTGACTTTAGTAACTTTGGAAAGACATTACTCAAGTCAAGCTAGCAGAATCAATTAAATCTAGGCAGCAAATTGATACTTTGACCATTTCAAAATCTAAACGTTAGCAGAAATGAAAAATTGTCATCTTGGGAAATACAAAAGTTCATGCTGCATCTCTGCACACTTTAACGCTTCACCTCTTGGACCACTACTAGGACTAACCCTGACCTGAGTAGTTTCTATCATGTTTCAGGCCTCCTTATAGATCAAAATGATTGGTTGTGCATCATAAATTAGTGAAGTTGGTCTCTGCCTATCCAGCTACTGTACTCTTGGAATAACATGGAAACTATTCTAATAAACGTCTAACCAGGTCTTTATTGTTATATAACGAGGTGTCAAAACTCATCATTAAGGGTACAGGGGAGGCAGTCAAATGTTGTCCGCTGCTGTTGATCCCAAAACAACTGGATTGTGGAGAAGATTGCCCAGGCCTACACCTGCCCAAACATCCAAACAACCAACTGCAATTTCAGGCAAATTTCAGGTGAGAATCAAATGGTCACAAATAGAAACGGATATGAACGCGACTAAAAATTACCCAGTGAGGAGAAAAACAAACATTACAGGAAAGTTCAAGGTTGTGAGACTCTTCCTTTTCATCTATTTGAGGAGCAAACACTGGCAGAGCGGTAATAAGGCTCTGATAGAAAGCCTCTTCCTGTGATGAATTGGCCTGCTGCGTTCATCGTGCTAATTTCAGCCGTCTGACACTCGCTCGCCTGTTGCAAGGCATGAAGCCCGTCAGCTGGAGCCGGGAGCCAGGATTTACTTTCAGACCCATCTGCTAGTAGCAGGTAAGCTGTGAAATTTACCACCCAAACACATTTTTTTAACCGTCCATTAAACCTCCTCTCAGAGCAACAGCAAAATCCTCGGTATGTTTCAGCTGAAAAGTTTTTTTATTGCAGAATTACATCACTGCCTTCAAACTTTTAGACTTCTTACATCTTTTTTTTCCCTCTCTCTGGTTTGTTCTTTATTTCTTTGCATCCTCACACCACTGCCTTTTTAGCGGGTCACACAGGCTTCATATTATTGCTGCAACACAACCTCAGCTGGTCAGAGCATAGAAAACAATGATTTCAGCCTGGCAGCTTTTCCAGAAATAAATTACCACACAACTAGCCAGTGACCCCATTTTATTTTCCTGCCAAAGCCAATTTTTGACTGCATTTGGAGCTCGCTGGGCAATAATTTCAAATAGTGGCCAGAGCGCAGCGTTGCTGCAGGATCAAAGCTAGAAAATCCCTCCTGGAAGCCACATTAAAGCAAATACATGAAACACTCTAACATTAGCATCCAAAACAGCTAAAGGCAGTTTTAACTGGGGACATGTAACTGACAAAGCTTGAAAATGAATGTTTGAAACAGATGCTGCAACATCATAATCAACATATTGTGCTGCATAGGATTTAGCTGAGCAAATCTATTTACAAGTCTTTGATTTCTGACTGTGCGGATTCCTTAAAAACTGACTTTCAACAATTATGAGAATTAAAAGAGATATATGAGAGAGATGAGGATGTTGGAGTTTAGTTTAGTTATCCTTATTTTAAAAAACACTCATTTTAAAATGTTAAATCTGTGCAAGTGATCTCAAAAATGCATTTAATGGCTACATAGAAGACGTCATCCAAAAAGAAGTTGGGTAAAGCTGAGAAAATAGAGTCACTAGGGCATCACTAGAAAAAAAAAAAAATCTCTTGATGGAGGATTTAATACAAGGTTTAAGTCAAACCTCTATTTTTTTGCTTAATTTTTTTTTTTTTTAATTTAAGGATTTTAGGATGATGACAAACCAAAGTGTTAGAAATCTGACAACATTTGAAATTAATTGGGAGTTTATTTATTAGTTTGTTTCTTTGTTTTTTTTACATAACCTGTGAGTGTTTTCCTCACTGTTTAAGGAATTAAGTAATTAAAATAACAGTAATTTTAATCAGCTAGCAATTGTGAAAATGTATCTTAATTAAAATCACAGATAGCAATCAAAAGGTTAGATCTTTTTTTAATGGAGGCTGGAGGGTAAAACTAAAATTTACTCAGTAAAAAACATTTCACAAAATTTGTTGCGACAAATTTGAGAGCCCCATCAACAACTTCAATGGTTGGACACCTGGCATGGTTGTGTGCTGATTGACGTCTATGTGTTGTAGCTGTGTGCTGTCAGCAGGGGGCAGTGTCAAAAATGTGGATCTGTGAGCTACTTTTGTTCATGTTTGTGCTGTTGTTGGTCTTCAGCATGGCTCTCGCTATAGAGAAAACTAAAGTCAATGTCTTTATAGTGAACTGTGACAGATCTCCGCTGAATGTCTGAGCTTCTATGCATAGTATCATCACTGTCCCATTAAGCTTTGTAGGGTCTTTGCAGAAATACAAGCAAGCACATCTGTGTAGATAGCACACGCACAGTCCTCAACTCTGTACATATATTTATTCTTTGTACATATACTTATTCTTATAATTCTCAGATTCCCATTCTTATATTTTGTTTTGTTCTTATGTTATTGTATTTTGCACACCTCTGTTGCTTGTGAAGCTTGCACACAAGAATTTCACTAACATGTGCTGTACCAGTGTACCAACACATGTGATGTGACAATAAAAGTGATTTGATTTGATTTGCATAGTCAAACTTAGACAGCCAAACACAGCACCTTAACATCACCCTCTCTCTATATCTAGATTATAGACTGTACATAAAGATATGCCAGAAAGGCTCAAATTATTTGAGGTATACATAAAGAGGTTTTCTTAAATTTCTTAGATCCAGCTTCACAGAAAGTGTTCAACCTATGTCAGGTTTTGAGAGCAGGGCTCCATGGTGTAAATTAGCTTGTATACACGTACTGTTTCATGTCCACTTTGATACAAGTTCGACAGTACTTTGATGAGCATTGATGAACGTCTACATCACTAAACTGCTTCACCGGAGTGGACCTCGCCCTGTCCTAACATACTCTCGCTCCAATTTGTTGGACTTCAACTTTTTAAAAAGTAGTCTTTGTTCTGCTCTGGAGATCTGCTGTAAGCTCAAGGGCCACCCAACACCTGCAGCAGGTGGAGAGCTGGATCATGCTGCATTACACTGAGCTCAACAGAGCTGCAGAGCAGAACAAGGAAAACAGTCTCCAGCAGCAATCCAGGATCATGGAGTTTATCCGTGGGATAGGAGAGTCACACAAGACTTATTTATTTATTAGTCAAAGGTACTGGGAATAAGAAAGTCCATTTTTAAAGGGTTAAATTCCTTTGATGCAGCCATTAAGAAACCTTCCAAACAAATGCTGCTAAAGTGTCGACAAGCTTAAAAGAGGAGACTTACAAATATTACAGCTTAAATTCTGCTTTATCAAAGACAAACACTTTAAAGAAATGGCAGAAAAGCAGTAGATTAAAGGAAAAAATGTTATGCCTAGCAATACATGTGCAGTCAGCAATATTTTCTTGGTAAAAACTTTGGAAGAACACTCAGTAGTATGTATGTGCCAAGAAAAAAAGAAAAAGATGTCTTCTCCAGAATACCAAAAGCAGCCGGAGAAACCACACTATTAATGGAGAAAGAGAGAGGTTTGCATTAAAGCTGACCTGCACAGCACCCCCCAGCACTTAATGGTTTGTAAGTCCGAAGTAAAATGCACATCCAGCTGTTCCCAACTAACGTGAACTACCATCATTTTCTAACAGTATGCACTCCTGATTGCAGGGCAGCTTAGAATCTCTGTGATTTAGAGAGTAGAGGTGCTCCGACTCCCTTTTTTAAAATATAAGTGCAGACACCAAAGGCTTCTTAAAGTTCAGTTACATTAGATAAATTCTACAAAGGTATTCTGTTATTCATCAGAAAAATATAGGCTATAGTTAAAACCTGATCTAAAAAAATGTGTCACAGCAGTAACGTTATAAAAGAGTCTGTGACGAATGTGAAATAAAGATATAAAAAGTACAGTAAGGTTTGAAACACTGCAGCTCCTTTAATAACGATTCAGAGCAGGAACCTGAGTGGCAGTGCTTCACTGAAGCGAGGATTTGAAATAACAAACCTCCCGAGTATAACGGTTAAAAAAAAACAATGGAGCAGCAGAAACAACCTAGTAATGAGACGTCTCACTTTCTAAATAGTTAAAAGAACAAAACATAATAAAAAAGGAATAATCAGCTACAGCTCAATAATGAGATGTCACACACTGAGAAAACAACAAGAGGAAAAGAGTCCCTCTACCTCCTCTAATCTGTTACACAAAATACCAACAAAATAACGTGTTTGCTTTTTATGCTGCCAACTTCAGAGCAATGAAATGAAGCCAGCATGTCCACTGGCTGTAATACAGTTGGAAAATGTACAGATTCCAATTTCACAACTTGTTAGGCTGCAGTAAATTGTTTTCATGCTTGGTAATCGGGCTGAAACGTCACAATGCAAGAAGAGCGGGAGAACACACTAAGGCCGACGTTAGTGAAACACAAAGAACTTACCTGTAGCAGACGGCGGGGAGATCAGGTCCAGCGGCATGGAAAGAAAGAGAGAGATAATTATGTTAGCAAGGATTACGCTCTTAAAAGCCAGCTGAGAATACACACAGACAGACAGCAGCGGATCAATGCAACTCATATGACGGCCCTGAATCTTCTGGTATCAACAAGAAACACTTAAAAATGTGGCTTCTTCCATAAGACACTAGCTTAGGTGTTAACTTATTTGCTCGGTGTCTGTTCCAACCGGATGGCACACATATAACCTGCTCGTAATTATCTGTTGCATTAATGTCTGATGGATGACTCGGTTTTCTTTTCAAGGCCCCTTGAGCAAACTATTACCGTTTATAATGTGAACAAAGAAACGCCCGGACCGTGCTGATGAATTGTTCCACTTTTCTAATTTCAGCTGTAATGATTTCATAAAATGCTTGGAGGATAATTCCAAGAGTTTCCAACTGCAGTCCATTTTTAGTGCTGTACATTTTGGGATTTTTCTGCTGTGATGTCATAAAGTGTGCATGGATGCAGGGAACTGCAATGGATTCCCCAGGAAATTTTTAGACAGGACTGTAAAAACAATCAACTTTTAAGTAGTTCAGTTATTTTAATTTGTGTTTAAGCTGTCATCAATAAATTAGATGTTTTTAATTGTCCAATTTATGGCTGAAAATGAGCCTTGAGTGCTTAACAACAGCGGCCACTCTGGCCACGGGTGGTAATTACAACAAAATACGAATAATTTTTTACCTTGAAACGGTTTCT
This sequence comes from Etia nguti, assembly GCA_015106755.1. Classification (NCBI taxonomy): domain Eukaryota; kingdom Metazoa; phylum Chordata; class Actinopteri; order Cichliformes; family Cichlidae; genus Etia; species Etia nguti. Next base: position 30,924 of record VUQG01044834.1, on the reverse strand, counting down.
CTCTAAAATAATAATATTAAAAGAAATGTAAGTAACACAATAGCTAAACTCTGTTAAGAGCTCATGGTCATACTACAGCAAGTAAGTCTGGACTAAAGACTGTAATTAAAAGGTGGACGCCAACACGATGTCACAAGTTTGGGATTTTACAAGTTAGGGGTGCACCTGAATGAAAAACTGAGGGACACTGACAAATCCCCACCATATGAGTTTGCAACCTCTGCCAATCTCTAAACCATGTTTTATTATTTACTTTAGTCTAAATGGGACCAGCATTAGCAAATTAACACCCCGTTATACTAATTAAGACTGTGTTAATAGTGTTTAATAAAAGGTATAAATACAGTGAGAAATGGGGGAACCACAGAGATCTCCCCCTGCTGGTCATTAGGAAGAATACAGGTTCAAGGCACTTGTACATTGGCCTCACTTTTCTAGCCCCAGAAGCAACCTCCATGTTTATCTTTATACATTTTATGTATAGATGTATTTATTGTTTTGTTTGTTTGTTTTTCATAAGACAGTTGTTATTTTTCAAATACTGCACTGTCTCACTTTAAAACTTTTTATTAAATTCTTTGCTTAAATACTGCATTCCAGTCACCTATGCTTAGTTTGGGGTCATGAGCATGCTCGGTGGGGCCCCACGTGTAATTTTTGCCCTAGGGCCTCCTATTTTATCAGCACAGCCCTGTGTCTCTACTATCTGGTTCATAATTAATTGGAAAATATTTTTGCAATTATTTGTCACTGTTGTTGCCCAAAAGTAGTCTGATTTCAATCCAAGGCAACAAAATGTGTACTCCAGCCAACCCAAGTGATATGGAAAAATTTTCTACACGCCTGAGGGGACATCATTTTAGATCAGAGTGAGTTAATTCCTTGTTTATATGGTGCACTAAAAGCAGGTTTCTTTAAGAAAGAGAAAATGAATCAACCAGTCAAAAAATTACTCGATTTAATAGCAAGTTTGTCACTGGAACGCTACTGTGACCTTGAAATATTCCAAGGAGTTAAAAACAATCTGGTGTTACTACACCACAGTTAAAACGGATTACTGGCAGTTCTTAGATGTCCAAGGCTGTATGGAGGGCTGTTTGGGAGAAACATTACAGAGGGCAATCATCCCTCCATCAGTCCTCTCCCTTATGTAACTTGCCACCCACTGAAATAAAAGAAAGCCTGCCTGTCAATCAGCTGGTCAGATGATGTGGGGGAGTACAGGAGAAAAATGTGCTACAGAGAAAGACACACCGTCAAGGTTCATTAACAATCCTTGTACCGACACCTTTGGAGTAAAATCATTATTCTAAAGAATATAATTAGGGGATAAAATATCACCACATTAAAAAGACTTGAACTTTGAAGGAACTACATCACAATGTAGCTACCCAGGTGGTGTGCCAGTGTGCAGAGTGGTGGTGTTTTAAGCAGCTCTGACAATTACCAATTTAGCACTTTCAAACCAAGATGAGGAAACAGAGTTTTAGAAAGGGCAAAAAGTTACCGCATTTTTTTCCACACTGGTTTACAGAGAAGCCAAAAAGGAAATGATTAAAAATGTTCTGACACAACACGAAGGACAGCAGAGTTCATAAAAATCAACCCTCAGATCACGAATCGCTCAGTCAAAATTGCCCCTGAATAACTTGTCTATGACAGTCATCAGAAGCTGTACAGTTATGAATTCTACTCTTTTCATAACCACTCTTACAAAGTATGTTGTAATGACCCAAGACGAGGAGCTGGCAGCACAAAGACTTATGTGATTCTTTATTTAAGGTGTTAACTTTACAGCCTTATAATTGTGAAGTGATTTCTGTGGCTTTACAAGCCGAGGATGATGCTGAGTTTGGCTAGGAATAGCCCATCATGACTGAGGCTACTGTGGCGAGTAATGACCTCGCCAATGTTAATGTGTAGTGAAAGCTGCAGTCCTGTAGGTGTGTGTGGCGTAGCACAGCACGAGCACAGAAAGTGTAAGTGAAAATAGATATCGGTCACTTGTCTGAGCTCTTTCAGAGCCATTTTACAAATTTGCTCTGTAAAATGAGACGATATATGCAGAATATCCATACACTGATTTATATTGTCAATTCAGTCACCCAGTGACTCCAAGAAGGCTGGGTAGTCTGAACTATTGCTTGACAGGTAAGCACAAATGATAGTGAGAACCTATTCTCCAACCCAAAGGCTCAGAACAGAAAGTCTCTCATCCACTGGCAAAAACCCAAACATACTGGCAGCAAGCTGAAGGGATACAAGAATATCCACCCCTGCCCGCTGCCTCTCACAGAGGGCATCTCCAACAGTGGAACAGAGTCCTGCCCCTCTCCAGGAGACTGGTTCCAGAGCCCATATAGTCTGCTTGGGCCGACTATATCTAGCTGGTAACACAACCTCACGCACTAGCTCTGGCTCCTTCCCCACCAGAGAGGTGACCTTCCATGTCCCAACAGTCATACTCGATAGCTGGGAATTGGACAGCCAGGATCTCCATCCTTGACCACTGCCCAACACACATATATATTATTTAATAATAAAGGTAATTGTTGTACATAGTTTATAACTTAGGATTACATTAAGCAATAATATACATATACATATATACATATACATTTCAGTCGTTATGCAAATGTACTGTTTATAAGATTGGGGAAACCTGCAGTCAGCTGAGACTGAAGAAGTCACTTGGATGAGTGACGAAACGTTTCTCCCACAAAACGCTACGCCCAGATGAACAGAATCAACTTTTGGAGAGATACATATACATAACTCACCAGTCTAGTAGTGGGATTATTTTTACAGCCATATAATAAACACACAAACACTCAGCTGAAGCATTATAGGTCAGTCAGTAAGATCGGAATTAAACGCATGAAACCTTGATTCTTCATCCCTTTTCAACATCTCGCAATAAAATGATTGACTGAACGGTAGTTGGCTACAGCTTGCAAGAGTGAAGTAAATCAATGCAAGCTACCTGTCATGACTGAGCTGACCTTTGAGTTAATGAAGAGACCAACACAGAGGACTCTACCATAGATATAATATTGCCCGTGTCACAGCTCCTTAACTTTGTACGCTACAAACATCTCCACAAAAGAGGCAACAACTTGCATATACAATATAGCCTGAATATTTCCGGACTGACTCTTGGACAGGTGTCCTCCGACTAGCACGTTAGTAAATATGCATTCACATTCACTTCCACTGTTAAAATGCTCATTAACACAAAAATCAGCAAATCACATGGCAAATCACATGGCAGATCTCATTGCATTTAGGCATGTCGACATGGTTTTGGCAACCTGCTGAAGATCAAACCTGGCATAAAAAAAGAGAAAATATCCATAGCAGCAGTTTTACAAGTTAAATTATCTTGTTGATGTAAGAGGGGAATGGTCTGACTGTATAGAGCTGATAGGAAGGCAACAGCCAGAGAGCATCTCTGAACACACAACATGTGGAACTTTGAAGCAAATGGACCTACAGCAGCAGAAGAGCACACCGAGTGCCACTCCTGTCTGCTAACAACAGAAACCTAAGGCTACAGCTTTCACAGGCTCACATTTGGGAAAGCATCACCTGGTCTGGCAAGTCTTAATTTCTGCTGTGACATTTGAATGGTAAGGTCAGGATCTGTATGGATATGAAATAAACATGGATCCATCCTACTTTGTATAATGTGGGGGGTATTTTCTGGCATGCTTTTGACCCCTTAGCATGGTTGTTGCTAACCATGTCCATCTGATAATAACCACAGTGTACCCATCTTCTGATGGTTGCTTCTACCAAAAAGCTGGTTTCTTGAACATGACAATGAGTTCACTGTCCTGAAATGGCCTCCAAAAGAGCACCTTTGGAACAGGACTTTTGCCAAGAAATCTGCACCAACTGTGTGATGCTACCATGTCAATGTCATGGAGTAACATCTCTGAGGAATCTTTCCAGCACCTTGTTCAATCATTGCCAACAAGAATTAAGGCAGCTCTGAAGGCAAAAGGCAGAACCAACCCAGTAAATCTGAAGTCATATGAAGTCATATAACAGAGCATTTATTCTTAAAAAAACAAAAAAAAAAAAAAAAAAATTGTTTTTAAAAAAAAAAAAAAAAAAAATTTATAAAAAAAAAAAAAGTTTTTAATTTTAAA
>VUQG01044834.1:8527-24010 GCA_015106755.1 Etia nguti | reverse complement strand
AAATACAATGGACGCATCCATTCAGGACAGCTAATCAGGTAGCTAGTTGGAGGTGTGGCCAGCATGGTTGTGGCAAAAATTAGAAGAAGGCACCCTAACGTTTGGTTTCTTGTCATTTTTCATAAATGACATGGTTCTGATCTGGCTGCTGATTTAACATGTATGCACCACTGCTTTGTTTCTTTTGGACGTGCTCATGTAAATGTAACTTCCACAGGGTGGATCTAGCCTGGGAGCTATCCGAGTTCTTTCCTACCCATCTCTCCTGTGACTGTTTATTTTCTTTTATTTTTAATCAGAACATCAGTAATTTATGACAAATTGCAAACTGTGAGCCACAATACAGTACTGAATTTGTCATCCCCCTCATTAAAACCCAGGGCTATTGCAAGCGTGCTGCCCCTCTGAGGGAGATAAGCACCAGTATGGCTTCCAGAGAAACCTCCTCTGTACTGTAGGTAGTGTGTCTGTGTGTCCCCCGCGGCTTTCTGTGTGCAGTTATGTCTTTTTTAAGACCAAAATAATGACAGCCTGACCTTACCACACCATACAAGCTGACAAAATGATTTATACCAGCTCCTGATGAGTGAATTTGGCAGCCCCCCCCCCCGAACTGTATAAATACCTTCAGACAACCTCCACTCTTCAACTGAGCACTGGCTCCAGCAGTCACAAAGCCAGCAGCTTTCTGTTTAGATAAGGACACTGATATGACGAGGCTGTATCAGATTTATGCTGATCAGCAGTGGTGGAAAAAGACGTGCACTCTAAATTTGGATGAATTTAAACCGTCACTAAGGACAAAAATTATGAAACACCGGATTGTGGAAATTGTGAGATGAGCCTCACTCCCAACTCATCACATAAGGGTTCTTGTTCAGGATTCTTTAGAGTCACACTGGGTACCCTCTAGTGTCACTTGCTAGCATGAGTGTAGAACACTTTAACCCAAACCACATGAAACAAAGGGGGAAAAAACATTCTTCTAAACAGACAAACCAGCAACTTAAGCCACCATCAACTCGCCTGACCCCAGACACCATTAGCTCTCTCCATCCAGTTCTTAAACAAAAGGAGTGAAACACAAGGAGACGGATGCCATATTTGGAGTTTTCTATCTATTTTCTATCTAGTTTTCTGTGTGCAGGTTGTGGAGGAAGCAGTCTATTTAGAGATGCCCATGTAAACCTGTCCTCATGTCAGCTCATGTCAACAGCCTGTATCTATAATCTTATTCGTTCAGACACTGTTCATGAACCACCTGATGGTGGAGGCTTTGTGTGCCTAAGAGATCTCTGACATCATAGAAGACCTTTATGATGGAAACACCAATAGAACACATTACCAGTGCCTGAAACTGGAGCCAGTTAATGACACTGTTTGTTTTTTGGCACATAAAAATCCTGATATTTAAATTTTTAATTCCAGGTAGTGGTCATTATAAATGAAAGGTCAGCAAGTTTGGAGAAAAAAAAAACATGAGCAAGTAGCATTCAGACGTTCAGATCATATATGAGGAAACTAATGAGGAACAAGGAAATAATATACAGTGAAAAAAGACTAGGAACTAGGACAACATGGCAAATATAAGACTAGCGTTTAAAACACAAGGAATACACAAGATCCCTGGAATGCTAACAGTAACCACACAAATGGTCAAAGGGAATCTGCAGAGAACTGTAACTGAACTCGGGTGATACTAAACTGATGCATGGCAGGTAAAAAGTGACCGATTTCAAAATAAAACTAGGAAAACAACAGCAATTCAAAACCAGAGGCAGCGGTCTAATACCTTTCTCTTCTCTCACTCCCTCCAACTTTTCCAGGGGATACCGAGGTTTTCCCAAGCCATCCTAGTCAGATGCTTGAACTGCCTCAAATCCTTTTGATGCTCTATTCTGATCCTCTAGTGAATGACTCAGCTCCTGACTCTACGAGTGGAAGGAAGCCTGATTCTGTTTCTGTTGGTCAATACCCACAGCTTGTGGCCCTGTGTGAGGATTGGAACAAACATGCAGCTCCAACAAAACCAGAATCCAAAACCACATCCACTACTGTGACCAGTGGTTGAGGATACTGACACCAAAGGGCCCCTACTGTGTATTTTTATGAATGTACAAATCCTGAAGATCAGTTGCTTTTCTTATCACTGTAGTACGGAACCTGCCAGCCAAGGGATAAGGAATTTGGAACAATGATCGACAAAAGAAAAATATTAAACAGAAAATCTAGAATAAGAATCATTGCTGTACTCATGCACACATAAAAAACACAGCAAAGCATATTCATAGCCTCTTGTTACAGTCTAAAGTTTGCAACTTTGTGATGCAGAATAGTATTTTTACTGTTCCCTTTAGCCAGTTAATTGCATCCCCTGAGATTTATCGTGCAAGACCAAGGAAATAAAAAATACAAATGAGAAAATATGTATTAAGGGTAAAAATAAAGAAAAAGAAAAGTATTTTTGTTAATTAGCTGAACTCACCCAAGTAGCCACATACAATGTTTCCTTAAAAAAAATAGGTTTTATTAGAGGAAAATAACAACAATCTAATCCCCACCCGAGTCACCGCTTTCATCCTGCTCACTTCAGCTGTGATGAAATATGAAGCTCGCTGAGGTAAAAACAGTCCCCCTACAACCTGAGCCCACACTGCTGTAGCTGTGGCCACTGTAAATGAGCTTGTTAGGTGGAGTTCACCAGAGATGAAAGGCCGTTGCTTCAGTATGAGGCCGGCTGTGGCATCATGGATGCAGGATCCCAAACAGTCCTGTATTTTGAAGCGACTCCCGCTTCAGTGAGCTCTGACTGAGTGTAAGCCTGATCGACTGCCAAGTTAGAAAATTAAAACTTGAATGCCAGAAGCGCCGGACTGGTTACTCTAGGGAAAAAGTAATAAATAGTTAGAAAGTGGAATCTAAAGAGCTTAAAGTGATAGATTAGGGGTCTATTTTGGAATATTTGTTGATTTTTTTTTTCATATTTTCTGTCATATATACCCTTTTTTATAGCGCATGTTCACATTATGAAAAGGTCAAAAGTTTTTAATAAAAAAAGGAAGATGTAAACATGAAAAAGGCATGCGAGCAAGATGGCAAGCATCCACTACAATATTCAGTGGAAGTTGTGATTATGCCATACAAATGTTCATACACCATTTATGACTATAGCCTCCTAGACTGTATAAAAAAGATGGATATAAACACTCACGTCACCTACTGGTTTGTGAAGTCGCGTTCTGAAGCATCAAATTCACCAATATAATTTGTTTGACAGTTCAGCTGTCCCTAATGTGTTTCTCATTTTAGGGCTAAATGAATTGGTTAGTTAAAAGAATGAATGCTTACAGTTAAGGAGCTTAATCCAGCAATTTTGTGCTTCTTTTGCTACTTCTCTCTGAATTACCTGCATATTTTATGTAAAATGTGGAGCTTTTTGTTTTAATGTGAGAGATGCTTAGCTTGAGGAATAAACATTAAGTATTGATGTATTTCTAGGAGGGCAATACAGGTGAAATCAATATTATAAATTTAGCCTTTCCCAAAGTACACCGAAGCTCCAGCGGCTCTCGATAAAAAGATATGGGTAGAGAAAGAGTTGGTGGTTTTGGCCTGCATCAGTACATTTGAATGAATTTTGTCTTACTTTTTAAAATAACCAAAATGGGGTAAATGCAGAACTATGAGCCAGCCCTAGTGAGTTAACCCTGCTATTTATGAAATATGGAGGCAATGATAATCATATGACTGACTAGGGTCAATTATAGCCCCAACTGCTTAATTATATGTATCATAATGATGTTTTTAAAAAATGCTTCTTACCATTAATCTGTCAGCCACTGGATATTTCATTATGTACACCTTGCTAATACTAGGTGGGACCCTCTTTTGCCTTTAGAGCTGACTGAATTCTGTGTGGCGTGGATTCAATAAGCTGCTGGAAATGTTCCTCTGAGATTTTAGTCCATATTGACATGATAGCATCACAGAGTTGCTGCAGATTTATCACTTGCACAACCGTAATGTGAATTCCCTGTTCCACCAGTGGACCAGGACATTTACTGCTGCTATTGGATTGAGATGTGGTGACTGTAACACCCATTTGAGTACACTGAACTTATTATGGTCATGAAACCATTTTGAGATGACTTCAGTCTTGTTATCCTGCTGGAAGCAGCAATCAGAAAATGAGTGCACTGTGGTCACAAAGGGATGGACATGAACAGCAACAATACTGAGGTAGGCTGTGCTATTTAAATGATGCTCAGTTTGTCAGACCAGGCTACATTTTCCAATGTTCTATTGTCCAGTTTTGGTGATGCTGAGTAGACTTTGTTTCCCATTTGTAGCTGATGGGAGTTGGCACCTGGTGTGGTCTTCTGCTGCTGTAGCCTATGTTTTGTGCGTTCAGAGATGGTCTTCTGCATCTGCTCAAAGCACGCTGGGGTTTTCCCCTGGTACCAGTTTTTTTTTTCTCCATTTGACCTGACATGGTGTGCTATTGAACTTAAAAAAAAAAGAATGGGTAAACTGGTCAGGTAGACTGTGGCATTTAACAATCAACTTGTACTAGAGGGGCACAAAATTTCCAAGAAAACATATGACCTCATTACACCATCCAAATTTCACAGTAGAAATCAAGACTCAGAAGATTGTTACAGTCCTCTGTTGTCTAATTTTGGTAAGCCTGTGTGAACTGCAGCCTCACTTTTCTGTTTCTAGCTGATAGGAGTGGCCCCTGGTGGGGTCTTGGTTGTAACACGTGGTTATTTGAGTTACTGTTGCTTTATCTATCGTCTCAAAGCAGTATGGCCGAGGCATTTTCACCCAGAGAGCTACCGATTACTGGATATTTTCTCTGATTTGGGCCAGTCTCTGTAGTTCTGGAATGGCTGCAATCACAGCATTGTAAGATAGTGAAAGATGTATCCTTAGGCACCCTCCTCGATTCAGAGATGGTCTTTCTGTCTGAGGTCCGGTCAATAGCTTTGTCTGAAGCAGTTAGAACAAGACAATCTACCACCCTCTTCCTGTAATCACTACCTGGGTCTCGTTTCAGGGGCTCATAAGTATTTTTGTCACTGAGCAATGACAGTGAACAGAATCAACTTTTTGGGTTATTCCCTTGATCCTGAATTATGTCATTAGAATTAAAAGATTGGTTTCTTGGTAATTAATCGGGTTTATATTTTTGTATGTGTGTGATATGAGTTATCTGTGCTTATTTATCATTTAAGCCTGAATACTAAAGGTTTTCTCTATACCTGTACATGAACTATAGAAACCACCATCTCTTTTTTCTAAATGAATGCCCATGTCTCTGTTTAGCTCAGAAGTAGATCTGTTCTTTGTTGTTTCAGCGGACACGTGCAATCATTGCCAGTTGCCCAAAGGTAGTAATTTCACACTTACTCACATGGGACATTGATCGCTGACAGTATGTGCAACAACGGCTGTTGGGTCAATAACGGTCCACATATTGTTGACTGTGAGGACAGGATGATTAACAGCGTGTTTGTCATTATTTCATCCAGACTTGTCATTATCTGTTTATTGACTTTCCATTAGAGTTACCCTCAATATTGCAAGGTACTAAATTACAAAAATATCTGAAAAGAAATCTGTGTTGCAGAAGGAGTTTACTTACAGTTTCATCCTCACTGTTGTCAGGTCAGTAGAATCCATTAATTGTTTTGGCTTCACATGTTGCATAACCAATCCTAATCTAATCTTCCCAGATTGACATAAGTATTTTGATTGCACTACCCACTAAACACCTGAAATCATTCACTCAGTTTAAAGTAAAGTGCACATCATTTACACAAGAAAAATGCAATCAGTGCTATGTGGTCAAACCAAGGTATGTATATTTAATTAGCACCTTTTGATTAGAACACTACTTCAGGCAGTATATAATTGTGGTATGAATGATTATCACCATAGCAACCACATACTGGTGTAGAGGATTACACTGTATATAAAGAATGGATGTAGCCTCCAGGTCTGAAAATAGAATTTAGAAGTGCCTTAAAACTGCATTCTTCTGCACCTCACTCGTCAAATAAGTAACTCATCACATGAGTGACATCATGCTGGCTGTAGCCATCTTTTATCTACAGTCTACGTGCAAAACCCAAATCAGGGGAAGACAGCGGAAACGATCCCTGGAAAATAGATGTTAGTGCCAAATTTCTTGCGAATCCTCTAATCTAAATATATTTTGGTGGAGAAGTAAAAAGTGGTACTAGGAAAGTTTACTGGATGCTGAGTGGGTGGAGCACTTAGCAGTGATAGAGGACTGACCAGTGTTCTCCCTCTCCTACAGCCTCACAACCACTGAGAAGCAACACCTTCGTAATATTACAAAACCCAAAAGTAAAATGTGTTTCTGAAAACGTGAAGGACCGAATAAGCTATGAAGTTGCTGAATCTCTCTTTATTCCAATCAGAAGCAGCTAGTTGAAACATTTTTCCTGGGAGATCACTGCATTGATCTAAACAAAACAAAAAAAAGGCCTAGAGCTCAAGCTCATGCAAATAAGTGGAATGAAAATCCACATGGGTAGGTGTCTTGATGCATGCTCAATCATCCAGGTGAGGAAATCCTAGAAAGTTGGTTCTGTAGTATTCAGGTGAACAAAATCAACTTTCTGGCACATGGGTAGGTGTTTTATTCAGAGCACTTCAACAGAAGTAAACAGCAGAAAACATAAGAAATAAAAAGCTAAAAATATACATATCACCAGTATATGGTGACCTTCCTGCAGCAACTGCTGCATAGAGACCATCCTCTCTAAACACCCCCCTCTATAACCTTCCAGATATATCCTCAAAAAGCATCCTTCCAACCTTCACAGTTTGTGTTTCTTTGCTTTTAACCTCTTCCAAAAAGCAGAGGTCAACTGCCAGATGACCCCAAACACAATGCAAAGCTAAAACAAGGAAGTGCACACATACAGTACATTGTCCTCGACCCTGCTCAAGTAGACAAAACTATCCTGAGGAATACTAAAGTGGCTCCTTCCATCAGCACCACCCACCATCTCAACATCCTCTTCCCTCAGGGTGTCTGCATGCTCAGTCAGCCATCCTAATAAGTGAGAACTGGCCAAAGAACCATCCCCAGTGGGCGTCTTGCACCGTCTACTGCTGCATTATATGAGCTGTGAGATGCTTTGTCCTTGTACTGTTTGTATCAGTAAGTGCTGTCTCACTTCATTACAATGCAGCTTTATGCATCCACTCTAGAGTCACATGGAGATAAACCTGCAGTGGATCTGCGTTTAGTGTGATGGTGGCCTTACTTAGGAGAGTGAAAATATATTTTCTGTAGATTTTCACTATTTTGAGATGTCCACAAAACAACAAGTAGTTATAAACTTGTTTGTGATTGTAAGAGGTAGTGATATAACCTTAACTGCATAGAAATGTTACCCAATCAGAAGGCTACAGACAATAATACTGTGCACAGTCTGACATCAAAAAAGGAGAAAGGTGCACATCTTTGATTTTGCAAGACAAAATTTCAGTTTTCCATGCCTGCAAAGCAAAAACTGAATTTCTGAAAATCATCACTGTAAAAGGAGTTTCAGTGACTTAAACAGTGTTTTCGTGTGGATGAAAGGTGAGGACAAATCCTGCCTACTAAAAACGTGCATGTGAAAATATACAACACTTTAAAAAAATGAGACTGCAGCACTGGGAATACAACGATAGGGATAGGACTATTTATACACTGAGCGTGGATTGGGAATGAGAAACAGGAGGAGAATGAAGGAGTAATCGAAACACTCAGGCAGACCGTAAAATCAAAAACAAATCCACTTTACATCCATGGCCAACCACCAGTTCACCTAACATGGCTGTTTTTATGGAAAAAAGAGTTTTAGGAGATATCAAGATATCAAGAGTGCAAAGCAATCTAAGCACGCATGTTCATAAATTATTAGAATAATAATGTAATTAAGGTATAATCAAAACTCTGAACACCAGAAAGCTGTGAAATCAAAGAGAAAGCACTTAATAATAAACGTGGATCCCAAAAACCTCCAAAGCAGCTGAAAAACACTGATCATACTAGCTTCTCTCTCACTCACTAAACAGAGCAGATGGGGAAAAAACTGAGCCATTTTAAGCTGCTAAATCTAATAATAAAGTGGTAATGTGGCAACAATGAAGTGGACTATGGTGTGATCATCACTGCTGTGAGTGAGAGGGATGTCAGACACCCAAGTTGAGGACACACTGATTACATTTCATTAACCTGCCTCTAGGTTTCAACTCTAAAAAAACAAAATCAAAATAAGTTATTACAGTGTGGACACTTTAATTTTAAGTTAAATTGTAATACTGATGATAGTTAGTTATATTAGAGTTTTTATCCCTTCCAGCATCTTTCTTTATTCTAAAAAAAATAAAAAATATGACCACAGTTTTTATTAATATGAATAACAAGATGTCTTTGTGAGTGGTGCTGCTCTTTTAATGTTCTTGCCTTTCTGATGTGGAAATGTAAACCTGAAAAATCTGTTCCTTCTAAGCACTGCATTGCCCTGTTTAAATAAATTACTGCAAGCTTACAACGTCATCAGTCAATCAATCAATCAATCCACTGCTGTGCTGAATCAAACAGATCCAGGCAAATCTCATGTCATTATTATAGATGAGCGTTCATTGACTCACACATTAAATCTGAGGTCCTGCTGAGCGACTGTAGCTCCCAATATAAGCTTAATGCAATGTTTAATAAAAGTGTAATCATCTCCTCTGACGTTAGTTTTTTTTTTTTTACTACTAAACACAGCAGGAAGCCTGCTGAACTGAACTGTAATTTACTGACTGACTCATTCGGTAAGAGAAAGTTTGTAAAAGTTCTTTTGCCAATCACGTTTCCTTGGCTCTGCCCATTAACCTATTTAATTCTTTGCCTCCAAGAAATTAGTCTCAGTTAAGGAGTCGTTCACCTACACACTGTACCTCTGATTCATGAACAAAACAATTAATATTCATAAAGTGTTCATACACTGCGAGTTGCTATTAAGCGTTCTCTGCATGCGCGAGCAGTAACCTCATAATTACCCACAATTCATCATTTCTGCAACTCATTTGATCATTACAGCTGATCTCTTTTGGAAGGGTGTGCGCTCTATCGGCATCTGTAACAAGTGTGCTGTGGCAGAATCCGTTCTGCCACATTAATCGCAAAATCTACAGGGCTGTTTTTATGCCAGTGTGGGGTTGTATTAAGGGGAAATCAATTTTGAGTTACACTGTGTTTGGAAATAAGCCCAGACAAAGTTCCTATGTTCCACTTTAATTGCATGATGTAATGGTGAGTGATGACAGGGGCCATGTAGGGCAAGGGAGGGGTACGAGCCACATGACCATGTGTGTCTATGTTTGTGTTCTGCTTGTGTGAGGACCCATTTATTTTTAACCTTTACACTGACAATATTTTCTTACTTCTTCCAAGAGCTGTTTAAGCAATGCACTGGCTCAATTCCAAACCAGCCCCTACACCCACTCTTTATTGAAACCACGTAGCACTGGGGAGGAGAAAAGGAAACAGACAGGACTATTTATACACATAGACGCGCTGAGGGCCAATCAGGGGAGTGGATCCAGGTGGGTAATGTGGAGCAGGTGAATAAAATCTAGACAATGAGACAAGAGGACAAAGTAAAATTAAATGCAAGACACAAGAGACAAATAACTAAAAAAATTAAATAGGAAGTGTATAACCATAAGTGGAAGAGGGAAACATTATTGATCTCAAATGTTCCCTTGATCCTCACTCTCTTGAGGGTTGTTTTCTTTGTGTCCTCTGTTAGTTTTGCCTCCTCTCTGTCTTCCCCTGTTTTACTAATTGTCTTCACCTGTTCCTCTCCTGCCTGCTTCTTGAGAGTAATTAGTCCTTCTTGTTCATAAAGTCCCTTCTTTTTGCTCCCATTTGAGTTATCAGACCATTTTCCCCTGATATGTCCTCTGTGAATTCAGAGGTCTGTATTATAAAGCAGGATTTCATCTTAACCGTGTAACATTGGGGTTAATCCTGAGTTTTATTTACTATGAAGCTGGATCACGTCTTATTGCTCCAGAGCATGTTATTTTCCAGATTAGAGATCAACGGGTATGAAAATTTTGCCTCCTGATCAATTAATTGATCCCTGGAAGATGCCTCAGACCTCTGGGCCCAATATTTTAGCCTCTGAAGCCTTTCTCTTTATCTGAGCATCAGAAATAGTTTCTCAGACACAACTTTATTACTTGAGGTGTCTTTTGCTGCATTGTCAGGAGATGTGTTGCTTTCAGGTTGTATTGCGCATTTAACCTATTTATATTTTCCCACAGTAGAGTTCTAGTTTTCTATGTAAAATCAGCTCTGCTCTGCTGCCTGTACACTTATCCACAATTGTAATTGGTCATATGCTGCTAATGCCACCCCTTGATGTGAACACACAGGGAAAACCCCTGGGTTAAGTTGGCAAGATTATGATGGGCTTCGTTTAACTGCATTTCCTGATTGTCGATGTTAGTGTAAGTGAATCCAGATAATGGATAAATGCCGTGAGTATGTTGAACTCATTTCGTAGTACAGGCCACCAACTCCCTGAGTCTAATCTGTATTTATACTTGTTTCCTTCTGGACCTTGTTAAGTTTCAGCCAAAATAAGAGAGTTACTTTTTTTTCTGTTTCCCTATGTTCGCACATCGTGACACTTGATATAAAGTCATGTCATTATGTTCGTACAGAATAAACAGCTTTTCTGTGGAAACATGTACATTTTATGCTTTATATTTCCCCCCCAAAAAGTGAAGTTTCAAGTTTCTGCTTTCATTAATGAATGGTAAGAATGTTCCAAAGGTTGCTGCTAAACTTCTACCCTACCTCTTAACTAAGGGGCCCTTAAGCATTTGCAAGTATGACTCAGCACAGTGTTACACTTGTTACAGAACAGGAGGTAAGGGGTGTACTATAATTGGGGTAACATCTACTCCAAGCTCAACACATACTGATATTTACTCAGGGAAAAACAAAATTTGGAGAAGTCTGTGTTCGGTATGAGGTGAAGTCGTGGATGTTACAATAGCACGGATCTCAAACCACCTTAAACTTTTATTTTACTTCTGTTTTTGAATTTAACTTTGTCTCTGTTTGGTTCGGTTTAGAGATTAAATTACAAAGTTGGAGTGACTCAACAAAATATTTTTTTGATTAGGGTTAGGATAAATAAAAAAATCATAAAATGCATCTTCTTAACATTAACAGTTAAAATGCAAACGGCAAATGTTTCTAACATTGCCTTGGTTACCACGGTTACGAATCCTGTGACAGTGAGGACACCAGCAGAGCACATTTGCCCGCAAATTATTGTTAACTACATTGAACTGCCACACTTGTTTGAAAAAAAAGTGTAACTATGTGAGAATTTGTTGGCTTGAGAGTGAAGATGATGCCAATGATGCTTTTCTGCACAACCTATTGGCATATCTCAGTTATGGCGCACTATTTAACCTGCTTCACCTGCAAGCCACTTTGAAACCCACCTACAATGTAACCTAATATGTGTCGTGTCTGTTGTCCTCCTAACCTTCTCTGTTCTTTTTAAGGGATCTTGTTGCTGCTCTTTTTTTATTTTTTAAAGAGAGAGAATGTGTTAATTAGACATTTTCTGGGTTTAGTCTCAAACAAAACTATTTGGTTTTATTTATAGCAAAGTTTAAGTGCTGTGGCGGGGGGGAAACTGAAGCATAGATAAGTGTATTAACCTCCTAAGACCCGAACTCTTTCATGGCATGCATTTTTAATTTCTCTTTGGTATTTGGGCTGATTGGGACCTGATTAATGAAAAAACAAAGAATTCTATTTTTACCTGATTTTGCTCTACAAGGGCCAGATATCCACATATGAGGACATTTGTTTTAAATTTCAAAAGAACAGTGCGAATATAATGTCCTCGTAAGTGGATATCAGGCCCTTGTAGAGCAAAATTTAGTATTGTTGTTTAGACAACCCAAAATGTGATGTCCACATATGTGGACGCCAGGTCCTAGGAGGTTAATGAAGAATAGGAGTCTAAAACTTCAAGGTACTGAGTACTATAGAGTAAACCACTGGTGTTACTAAAAGAAGTGATTTTGGACATTACCTGCCCGCCCCCCCAAGTCTTGCTGTCTGTGAGGTTGCCAGACAGCCAGCTGAGATCCTGCCACATAACCACAACCCTTGTAGCTTTTACACCTTATCTTTTATAAGCCCAACTCAGATAAGAAACAGCCAGTTACTCAGCACATCAAAACTTGTTTCCAGTCTGTGGGGTAAGCTAACTGCTGCTGGCCAAGCACTGATTATATCTGCCTTTGGGAAAGACGTCAAACAGGTGTATTCTACAAAATGCTGAATTGCTCCTTTCAGGGTCAGCTGAAGGTGAGGATGTACATCCAGTCGTTATAGATAAGGTTAAGGGTTAGAGCCTGGGGAATGATTTCTGTAAGTGGAAGTACTCATAGAAAACATGTGCAGTGAAACACACAGGCAGGAGGATAATTTGGGTTAAAATCCGCAGTTTGACTACAGGGATTAAATGTGTCCCTGTGTGTCTTGTGAACAGTCTATTCTTTAAAGCTGTGCGAAAGATGCTGATCAAACAAAACACACAGTTCAATTTAGTGCTGCAATAAAAGAACCAAGATTTAATACTTATTTATCAAGAGTGCTTCGCATTGTTTCAGAATTTCAAAACAATACAAGCTAAAGCTGGGAAAGTTTCTGCAAATCTAAAATCAAAAATGTCTTCTGGAAGCAGAAATTCAGCTGAGATTAAAATGACGGCAGCAGAGGAAGAGTCTGTGCCAGCTCCGCCACCTCGTTGCGGTGTAAAAGTTTGGAAGACTCCAGGGAGGGAAATGAGTATTTCTGATGTCATCCATGACCCGGGTCATCTCTAAACCCAGTGCAGAATGGTAATGGCCTCCTCCACAGGCACTGTGGTGTGGCCAGAAGGACTGGCTGCAGCTCAAATTAAGGAGCCCTAACAGGCCCATAAATTTCAGAGGGAATCTGCTGCAAATGTTGGGAAAAAAGAAAAGAAAGACAAAGAGTAGCAGGAAAGTTTTATCTTCTTGAACTCATAAATGTGTTTTCTGTGTCGTTTAGCAAGCCCAGTGCTCCGCGGAACTCCCCATAAACCATAATTGGATTAAAATTCTTCTCTTACATACAATTTAAAAAAAATCTCAACAGCAGTGAACAATGTAAATCTCTCACACCAGCAGATTTATGAGGCTTCCCTCAATCCCTCATTTTAAATTAAATAAATGGCAGATTCATATCCTCACGAACCCCAACCAACTATGACTATACTCCCACACTCTGTAATGAAGGTAATGTTCCCATAATTGCCCAGAGACTTGGTTCAGTCACCATGGCAACACAATCAAAGTGCTGCAGTCCAAGCCAGACTCAAGTGACTGTCAAAGAGTTGTCTTGACAAATGTACAACTTTTAATTCCACAGGAATACTTTAGTTAAAAGGGTTGTAATGGTGTTACAGTAATTTCACAGCAATGCTCTGCTCTGGAACCTCCCACACACATGCAGTACTGTGCAAAAGTCTTAAGCCGCCCTTTGCTTTTTTACATTTGGCAGGAAAATTGACAAATAGGTGGAGAGATTTCTTGAAACGTCCTAACATTGGTGGGAATAGATTATACTGGGGGGAAAACAGAGTTTGTGTTTGTTTGGTATGACCACCTTTATTCTTCAACACAGCCTGAACTCTCTTATAGGGAAGCTTTCTTATAATTTCTGTAAGCAGTCTTCAGGAACAGTTCTTCAGGCTTCTTGAAGGACATTCATAGCTCTTTGGATGTTGGCTGCTAATTGTTTCATTCTCTTTCAAATTGATCACACATTGCTTCAATAATGTTGAGGTCTGGTCTCTGGAGAAGCCAATCGATGATAGTGTTCCACTGTATGGTTTTCTATGTAGATATTTCAGGTTTTTCAAATGGTGCCGCACGGTGGATCAAAATCTGACTGTACCTTTGTGCTCACTAATTTTTTAGTTTTACAATTTGTGTAATTTGGCATACCTCAGTCTCTTCTACGTGTTTCCCTTCCTTAAGACTGGGTTCTTGACAGCCACCTTTCCACTAAAACCATTTCTGATGAGGCTTCAGTGAACAGTAGATGGCTTAACTGATGGGCCAGATACATCTTTCAGGTCCTGTGTGAGGTCTTTGGTGTTTTTTGCCCCCCCCCGATATTTGTTAAGTATATGACACTTACATACTGTTCATCTCCTGTGCATTGTTTTATAAGGTTGCCACTTCTTCAGTCTCCTTTAACCAGTTTCTTTAATTTTTTTCAAGGACACACTCCACACCACGCTCAGGTAAGCCAAATTTTCAGTGATGGGTTCAGTATAAGCTTCATAGTTATGTTGTTGTTGTTGTTGTTGTTGTTTTTGTTTCTCTATTTAAATGTGCAAAATTAGGGGACAATCTGTCAGTCAAATGCAAAATCAAATTGGGTAAATATTAAATTTCGCAATAGATTTTAAGGGGTCCAAGTTTCATACTTTTACATGTCAACATTAGGATGGTGCAGTCAGGACTGTTAGACCTATACAAACAGCAGTCCACTTTCAAGTGTATGAATAAAAAAAATAATCTAAAATAAATTGAAAGGTAGCCCCAATGGCTAACCTTTCTTCAAAAGTTAACTTTTTGTACTATAACAGCAGAAACAAAACTGTTGGCAGAGGTTTAACAATGGTACAAAATATAAGGGTATGGACAGGTAACGTCAACAGTACTGAACCTAACTGTTTTCCTTTGTTAAAGCATTGTTGCTACTAAACTGTATATTATATTGTCTGTGCCCGTTTAGTCTAAAGGATAAAGCACATGGAAGGAATTTTTATACATCACACTTGTAGAGAAGGCTAGAGAAAGGAAGGAGACATGGCTGAAATATTGCAGGTACCAAACCACAGTGGGTGTGCAGGGCCAGCGTGGGGGGATTATAATGATGTGTGCTGCAATTTCTGAATAACCAACACCTGCTGACTGTCCTGGACATTTTCTGCATGGATCCCATCCCTATGAATGACAGGGGTTTGGTGTGGAGAAGCCTGCCAGTTTTTGTCATTGTCTGAGTTAATGTCAGCATCCACTGGGGTAATGTCAAAAATGAATTGTTTGGAGCCCATCCACGAGCGGTGATAGAGCTCCTTCCACTGTACCCCCAATACTTATTAAGGAATTCTCTTCTGCAGGTTGGAGGAAAATAACCACAAAACCATGTGTTTCTGTTTGGTGCACAACAGGAAGTGCAGTGATTTCTGTCAATTTTACTTTTAACTTTCTAAATAGCAGGGCTGGATTTTGTTTCCATAAGCTTGTTTTTTTTTTTTTTTTTTTTTTTTTTTTTTTTTTTTTAAAAAAAAAATTAAAAATTTTTTTTTTTTTTTTGAATAT
>VUQG01044831.1:0-36367 GCA_015106755.1 Etia nguti | reverse complement strand
TGATTGTGTTTAGTCCCTGCCACATACTCCGAGGGTTGTCAAGCTGTTGTTCCACCCTGTCCCTGTACTCACGTTTGGCTGCTTTGATTGATGACTCCTTTTAAAAGGAGTCATCATTTTAAAAAATATTCAGGAAAAAACATGTTGACATTTTACTGGGTTCATGTTGTAAAATTAAAATGTACTCCTTTTTCTCCTGACAACCAATCCTTTGTCAACGGTGCAAAGCAGTGCTTCAGCTTGTCTATGACGCTTTAAATTTTAGTGCAGCATGTGTGGAGCTTATGATGACAATGATGACAGAAAACATATATGTAGTTCTGTTCAGATGATATTTTAACAACAGCAGGACAGATTTTTTTTTTTTTTTTTTACCAATACATTTGTAAAATCTGCAAATATATTTCCATATTTATTTAACTTTACAATTAATGACAGGCTGTTGTTGTTCTAAATTCCAGTGCATTACAAAAAACTGAGTAGCATGAGATCTTATATTTATGCTTTTCCCTAAGTTCCCATCGGTTTCCTACTTGCGGTTTACATTGAACGTCATATTTCTGCGAAACAGCAGTGTAATCTCCAGATGTGCCCCACACACTAACATAATCTAAAGCTCAGGAATTTATCACCCAGTAATACCCACTCAGCTAATGTTGTTTGACTAATATCTTTGCATGCGTGCACACGTACCCATGATACACATACACAAAGGTTTTTACCTCACTAGGAATGTCATTTCTTCAGTATACAAACATATTAATTGATCCATTATGTTAATTACATGTATACAGCACTTTAATACTTTGTATATTACATTCATGTATTATGCTCACAGAAACAAAACAAAAGAAGAAAAAGAAACATGCTGTCATATACATAAACCAGCATGCTACAACATTAAAAACACTGACACTCAATCTGAATAGTGTTGATCAGTACATGATAATGCAAGGTTCTGTTTGGAAACTTCCTGGCATTTGTGTATGTTACTTAAGTCCCATTTGAATATTGTTTTTGCTGATGTGATTTCTCCAAAAAAGACAATACAACACATAAGCTGTCCATGAATGACTCAAGTTACACAACAAAAATCCCAAGATCCTTGATCTGGCGTCCAAACTCCCCAGATCCCAAGCGTCCATGGGATGTATACAAACAACACAGGGGGAAAGATAAAGTAACGAGATGCAAATGAGACTTTGGGATTATCTTTCATCCCCTAAAATTGACATGTAATTACTTATTATATGCTTCCACCTGAATGTAAATTACTAATTTAAATAATTGCTTTTCTTTATTATACTGAAAGACTTCTAAATTATTTCGTAATGAAGCATTTGCATACTCGGTTTGCAGTTAGTATTAAAGGTTAGACTTTGCGCTTTTGTGTGACTTTGCTCCAACAAAGTCAGCATGGAGTGTCTAGTTTAAAAAAAAAATAATGATTTGTTCCTGATATGTGCACCTAAGCACTCTTGTGAGAGTGGGGATAATTTAAAATCGAGCAACCATAAAGTATGATAAAATATCAAAGTGAAGGCAAGGTGGAAAAACATGTGGGTTAAAGAGGAGAAGAAGAACAAGAGAAGGGTATGGAAAAGAGATAAAAGTAGAGACAAGGAGAGAATGTTATCTCGTGGGGCTCGAAACAGCTGCAAACTGCATAATCTGAGAAAAAGGAGGAAAAAAAGAGACTAATGAGAGCTCTGGAGAGAAGAAGGAGAGGTGAAAGGAAAAGAAATGACAGTGAGAGAGGGATATGTGTAGTTAATATTTCCTGTCTTTGTTTGCTCAGTCTCTGGTTGGGAACATGGCTAATGACTTTATTTAGAACCAACACGTCTTCATAACTGAACGACAGAATAGGTCGACTGCCACTGGCTCTAAGTGGCTGTTAGAGAATGGTGAATTATGTGACATATATTACTTTCCCTACTCTCTTAAATGTTTTTTGAGTAATGAATAAATTCTCCACAGAACCAGCAGTCATATTGCACATTTGTCGCTAAATTAAATTATTGCCAGCGTCCAAGTTGCGAAAAACTCATTGTTCAATTTTATGCATGTTTCAAGGTTGCATTTCACTCACAATTGTCACTCACACCTGAAATACAGATACAGTATATATGCAGTATGTCTATGCGACCTTTTACATCATGTACAGTGCCATTCACGGGCATAGGCACACCAACATTGCCTGCCTCATAGGCCTCTTTTTAAAGATACCAAGTTCCTAGTTTAAAGGAATTCTTCAAAAATGCATGCATGCATTTTACTACAAATATAGTGCCAGTCAAAAGTTTGCAGTGTGTCCTAATTTTTGACTAGTGTTTTACAAGCATCCTTCACATAATATGCATATGTAGGACTTTTAAAAAGCAACACGTTTACACATTGTACCTTGAGGTCCAGTCAACGGATGCTGTATGGACTATTTTTAATTCAGTTGCTTTCATTTCTATTGTCACAGATGTATAAAATATAACACCTAGTCATGCAAGCATTTGTAAATCAATGGTTAAAAAAGTACTAAAGTGAGTACTAAATACTCACGGAATTCGAGTGTGCTAATAGTATAAGATGCCACCATTGCAACAAATCAGTTTGTGAAATTTCTTCCCTCATAGATATTCCACAATCAGCTGCAAGTGATATTATTGCAAAAGCTTTATAAGCCACAGCAACTTAAGCACAATGTAAAATTCACATAAAATTACAGAGCCAGATTGCCGAGTGTTGAGGGGCATAGTGCGTAAAAGTCACCAACACTCAACTGACTCAGTAACTGGAGATTTCCAAACCTCCTCTGGAATTAAAATCAACACAGAAATATGCACCAGACGCTTCCAGTTCCTGAGGGTGTAATGTCATTTCTAGGTGGTCCAGTGTATGTTCCACTGCCTCTTATGTCAGTCACTTTGCTTTCATTGGAAATTTCTTCAATCGCTTAGCTCTAAGTTGGGAAAGTCGGGACCTGTCTACTCCAGTATCACCATTGTGTTTTTTTTCCCTTGTCATTTGTTGAAATTACTGTACCCTGTATAGATGCCACATTGCTGCTATTCACTTCCTGCATAAATGGCCCTTTACAGGTACAGCAGTTTGTCACCATGGAAGGCGTGGGCATAGCGATCTAAATATTGATAGTATCGATACCATCACTGGTATTGGTATTGAATCGATACCAACAGGATCAGTCCTTTACTTTGTTTATCTCTAAGTTCAGTGTGTTGTTCCTGTTCATCAGATAGTAGGCGTGTCGTGTAAACACTGCTCCTGTCATGCAGGCACTCTGTGCTCCACCCCCTCCTCCCTTCTCTGCTGTGTTTAGTTTTCCTGTGGTCACGTGGCTCAGCACTGAGCAGCGACATGCTGCAGTGAGTGAGAAGTACATTACAGCTGTTAATGAAAACACTGCAAACAATGATGCATGCTGAAAGGCTATTCTCTACTGTGGCAACACCATCAACTTGTACAAAGACATGAAAGACCATGAAAAAGAGAGCTTTGTCCTGGAACGAACAGCAAAAGAAATGAAGAGAGGAGCAAGTAAATCCCTCAGACAGACCCCGACCCCCAGCACAGAGACAGAGGTCACTGTCTCAGCCCTTTCATAGAGGCAAGGATAACCTCTATGAAAATAAGCTGGTAGCTCAGATAGGGTTGAAAGTAATAACTTACTCATGACTCGTGTTGGTTCTTCAGCATTACATAATGGTTAGGTGTTGTTAGTCACTGTTAGTTCATGAACAGAATAACTTCCTTAACAAAATTCAGTGTTATGGATATGTTATTTGAATGTCTGAAAATACTTTATAGGTAATCGGTCTACTAAAGAAACATGTTCATGTTTTTTAAAAATACAAGATAGCTGAAAGGTGTCTTTTATTGTGTCAACTAATTACAAAGTGAAAGTCACAGTGATTTAGTGGTCATTAAAATGTATAAATCATGACACGCCACTGCTGCCTGGGATGTTTTTGGTACATAGTGGAGGTCCAGCTCTTAGCCTTGAGGGGTATATCTGCATAGACTTAAACTGCAGGGACAAAAACTGACTTTTACTATGCCCCTACTTTTGAGAGTGAAGTGTATTGTTATGTTTTATTTACAGATCATGTTAGACTCGTAGAGCAATGGAAGAAAAGTGCTGTCGTCTATTGCCCATAGAACAAATAAACTCACACACTCACACACTTATTTACTACCTGGCTGTTTGCCACCAAAGCACTTTGGGCTGATTTGTATACACATAAAAACCACACAAAATAAGGACACATGGGGTCAAACTCTAGAGCCAACATCTGAGCTTAGTTTCAGGAAGCCAATTAAAATTTTGTGAGTTTAACTAACCTGAAAGGGGAGTGATAAATGGTGTTCGGTTATCAGTTCTTTCTTTCTTTTCTGTCCCTATCTCGTTATTCCTCTAGATTGCTTTTGTCCCTATTCTGTTACTCCTCTCTTCCATTGTCTAATTATCTTTCAGTCTTTGACTCACTTTCTCTTGCTAATTGAACTGCATTAAGCACTGTCTGGTCATGTTTAACCATCCGTGTCTTTGTCTGCCTGCTTTTTTGTTCCCTCTGCAGTCTTAACTACAGTGGCATGTGTCTGGCATCCGATGCTCAGTTCAGTGACTTCTTGGATGGGATGGGACCCGCCCAGTTTGTTGGGCGACAGACACTGGCGACAACATCCATGGGTAAGAGAAGATTGCATTTTTAATTATTTTGCTACAGCCAATTCAATTTCTTACATTTCTGTTTCTGTAGAATAAAAACATGTGTTCCATTTTTGATATACAGACTGGGTCAGAAAATTAAAAAGGGGGAAAAAAAATGCTTTATACTCATAAAACTGAACCAAATGGTTCTTGAGAGTCATTTTACATTGGCAAAGAAAGTGCCTCACAAATCAGCAGTTTTACTGTTTTTCTCATCATCTCCAGCATTTATTTATTTCCAGGCTGTATATACTGGATATATTGCATGAAGTCTGTCCTCTACAGCAGTGATTTACTGTAAGTGGGTCAGCTTCCTCACTGGCAGCCAGACAGTGTCCTTGGCCCGACAACAGTGACACTGACTGGACCAGCTCCACTCCAAACCTGCTGCCTGGTCCAACATTATATAATGTCAGAGAACCCAGAATAACTTGGCTTTCATCTGAGCTGTGTCACTTTCAAAGGAAAACATTTGTCATTTTGGGGACATTTAGTCAAAACTCTTATTCCGAAGTTACTTGAAATTATTGCAATGTGCACGTAATTTGAATATAAAAAATGCAGATCATTATTGGAAGAAAACGCAGACAGAGCTATGATTAGAGAGTGGATATGAATGATGTATTTACTTACTTACTTATTTAGCAGTAAAAGCTTGGACTCTTAGATGTTTTACTCTTTACTGCTTTTTTCTGTGAGGAGCCCCCTGACTGAGATAAATGATAGTGTTTAGACTGAACCAAAACCATTACTTATTAAAAAGAAAGTTTCAGAGATGCTTGTATTGAAGTTCACTCCATTTTGCTTAACATAATTCAAGGAGATTGATGTTGGGAGACCAACAAGATATTTCTGAATATGTAAATAGTTTTTATATTAAGCCTTTATATTATTACTGTATTAATAAGTAACTTACCATGATTTTTATTGTTGGTTAGGTTTATTGCTAAGGAACACTTAATATGTAGAACGTTTGGGCAAAAAGAAGTGTGCTCTATGGGAAAT
The DNA here is from genome assembly GCA_015106755.1 of Etia nguti. Classification (NCBI taxonomy): domain Eukaryota; kingdom Metazoa; phylum Chordata; class Actinopteri; order Cichliformes; family Cichlidae; genus Etia; species Etia nguti. Next base: position 30,636 of record VUQG01044831.1, on the reverse strand, counting down.
GCTCTCACATTTATAACCACAAATGTCTTTGGAGAAAAACTTCATAGTCAAATCTATTTTGGTCTTACAGTAAACTAAACTTGCTTTGAGTCCGTCTTTCCCTTGGTCCCAAGATATGTTTTGGAAATTGGACCGCATTTAAAAAATGGATTTGGGTTCTGGGTCTGAAAAGGAATGCTGATGTGTGAAGTCTTTTAATTCTTTCTAATGGTCAACCAGAGCCATTTCTCTGGTTCTCTGGTTGTACAAACAAGTCAAACTGAAAAGACGTCTAGAGAGTGTTCAAGAAAATAACCTCACTAAACACTTTTGTGGTCTTGTACCCTAGTTTCACTTTTTTGATGCAATCGGATATTAATTTAGTAGATTATGGTCCCATGCAAAGTAAAATAGGACATAAGTCGAAGGATCCTTCTGTGATTGCTCATACAGTGTGACTGGCTTCTCACTCAGAATCAACTTCATAATATGACATGACCACGGTCAAAATGTGTAGAAGGCATTTGACAAACCAGTGCAGGATGTACATTTTTATACATGATGGATAGTTTGGACTCCAGTTGGACCTGTCTAGCAACTGACTTGAAGTTGCCAAGTGATCTTACACAATTATGTCTCACATCCATTTTAGTATCTTTGTCTAAAACTACTTATTGTAGGGCTAATATTCAGCCAGTAACCATCACTACAGTGGCTACGGACATCAAAAAATAAAGAATAATCACATAAAAAAATGCATCTTGAATACTAAAATTCACCTCCTTTAACCTCATTTTTCCACCCAATCAGGTGATGTAGAGATTGGTCTGATGGAGCGGAATGGGGGACTGGAGGTGGAGGTCGTCCAGGCCAGAGGCCTCACCATGAAACCAGGTTCAAAGGGACCTCCAGGTTTGTCTGTGATCAATCATTGAGTGAGAGAATGCAATTTATACCATAACATGAGTTATTTTGAGTCCATATCTAACATTTATAAAGCTGCTTTACTGCTGTTTGTACTCCACATGAATGCTTTACAAGCCAGCAAATAGTAAGTTTCACATACACAACAGCCTGCAGGGCATATTTAATACTAATGGGATATAACTTCCAAAAACATACTTTTGGTGCTTGACAATATAAAAAATAGACGAGTGAAGAGGGGGGAATGGAGCAGAAGCAGGCGATGCACTAAATAAGTAAAAACTGCATTTGTCTTTGCTCATGCATCTTGTTGCTCTGACTTCAGATTTTAATCCATAGATACAGTCCAGTATTAAATGCCTCCTCTGGTCAGAATGATTATATTGTTGACTTTGATTGTAGCGCCTCGCCGCTGCACAATATTAAAGCAGGCATTGATCCCAACTGCATAAGAGCTAAACACCATCACTGAAATGGCACAAAAAGTACCTGGAAAAAACTATGAAGGAGAGATAAAAGAGAATAGGAAAATAAACAGAGGAAAGCAAACAAATCAGCATAGGCCAGTATATTGTAACTGAAAGAAAGAGATAAAAGGAACTCCATGTACAGTGTAAAGACAAGTGAGATTCTGCCCCCAGATTTTAGTGAGCCAATGTCTGAATTATTTCTATCCTGTTATCAGCACGCTAGACAGAAAGCTATGATGTGTGTGTAAGCTCCAGTATTGTAGAAAGTTTGACTCCGGGACAAGTAACCACATATTATTATTAACCCATATTTCTTCTTTAAACCTGTATAACAGTACTAGATGCTTTGTGCAGATCTGCAATTTAAAATGCACTTTTATTCTGACAGCTGGTCAAGTGATCATAGATCAATAAAGATAAAACAAGACAACAATGATGTCAATCAATTTGACTTTTCTCACATTTTTCACTAATCAAGTATCCATAAAGCTGCATATGACAACAGTGATATTTGCCCACAACAAAAGGTTTAAACGGTTTAAAAGGTTTTTTCTTTTCAAAATATACCAAGGATTAAAACTACTTACTTTCTGGTCACTGTGAACAGCAAAATATTGTACAATAGATCTGTTCCCTAGCCTGTATTTTGCAAGATTAGATGGGTGCATCACAACAAGTATCTTGAAACATTTGAGGGTTACACATTCATGTGCTTCATCTTAGGCTTGTTGATGTGATTATACAACATTACAGCTTCATTCACAGTTCAGTACTCACACGATCAACTGTTTGGTTCATCACAGGTCAGCCTCCAAATTCCATTTGGATATTATAAGGAGCATTATTTGTTAGTTATTATTTTATGGCAAAACACACTGTATGTGACAAATGCCCAGATAATGGGTTGGAATATCTTTTAGTTTCAACATGATGAGCATAATCATATATTTACAGAAATATTTTTAGGAGTCATATTCTCATTCTTGCATGTTTTATTATTTAGGCTTAATGAATTATTATTTTCCTTTTTAAATCAGTATCTCAAGTTTTATTTAAAAACGTGTCAAAATTACATCCTGTTACAAACAGACATGTTTATTTTTTATCACATACTGAAAAACTAGAAATTAAACAGTCAAATTTATGTGTTTGCTGTTACTGTAGCGGCCTACATTAAAGTTTACCTTCTGGAGAATGGAATCTGTGTGGCCAAGAAGAAGACGAAGTCAGTGAGAAAATCTCTGGATCCTCTCTACAACCAGGTCCTGGTCTTCTCTGAGAGTCCACAGGGGAAAGTGGTCCAGGTAAGATACACCTAACTTGACGTGCCATGCAGTTTGTCACACAGAACAATCAATTTGGGCATCAGCAGAAAATACAGAGAATGCTGATTCTATTGCAGGCTAATCATATCATGGAACCATTCAGTATTGTATGAAAGTGCTGAATAAGAAGTACAGTGGGCCAAAGTTGGAGGTGCTTTGAAAGTTAGCATCTGTTGCCCTTTTTGTGTCTACGGATGCTAATATATCTATAATATATCTATAAAAGAAACATAAATTCTGTAAGACAGCAACACCTTGCAGTGTACTTACACCTAAAACACCCCCATGGCTTATAATGAGTGTCCAAAAAGTATACATACAAAAACAAGCTGTGAATTTATGCATCTAATGTGAAATATAGTGAAAAACCTGTAACTGTGAATAAATCCAAAATTAGTATTTTTTTTATAGAAAATGTGTTTGGTTTTTTTTACATAAAATTGTGACTTTTTTTACACTATTTTTACAAGGGTTTTGTTATGTGTGATTCTAAGTTTCAGGTACCCGAAGTTTAACTGATAGATATTTTTAATTTTTGTTTTGCTTTGATTGTGTGGCTCCCTAAAAGCTATTTGGCACAGAGCACTTTTATTTGTCTAAAATGTGACACATAATTTCATGTTTTGTCATCAAAAATGTTCAAAGAAGAACAATTGCTTTTTGTTAGGGTCAAAAATACGTCGTAGGTGTTTCAGAGTTCACAGTCTCATCATTCTTAACTACAGTTAAGAATGGGTGGCTGTAGCTCAGGCGGTAGAGCAGGTCATCTACTGATCGGAAGGTTGGTGGTTCGATTCCTGGCTTCCCCTAGTCTGCATGCCAAATATCCTTGGGCAAGATACTAACCCCAAAATTGCTCTCCGATGCATCCATCGGAGTATGAATGTGTGTAGATGTACATTAGTTTGCACTTGAGTTTAGTAGTGCTTGTATGAGTGGGTGTGAATGGGTGAATGCACAAGTTGTGTAAAGCGCTTTGAGTGCTCAGAAGAGTAGAAAAGCGCTATATAAGAACCAGTCCATTTACCATTCTGTAATGTAATATCCATTAATATCCAGTACACTCTTCTTATGTGATAGGATTGTTAATTAAAATGTAATTAACAGTATAATTTACGTGTAATAACATTTTTTTGAAAATTTTTAAAAAGGTAAGACACAAATCCTTTTGGGGTTTCGCCAGAAAATACATCTAGCATAAAAAAATCTGTCAAAATACCTTTTTTTAAAAGTCAAATCTATTACAAGTATTTGTGGGAGCACAGATTTACTAAATAGTCAAGAGTTATACATGTATGTAAAAGTACATATAAAAACCAGACCATTGCTGTTATGATAAATCCACTTACTAGTTTTTATAAAAGTGTTTTCAATGTTATTTATGCATGGAATATCTTTTTCATTACATTAAATAGGAATTAAAGGTACAAGATTTTTTAAAAAGCCCAACTAATAACAGTAATATTCTGTCATTTTTACCCTGGTTATTTACATTTTAGCAGTGTTTGGCTATATTATTAGGTAACTGACAAAGTAAATACCTCTATTTAATATAAAACACAGACAAAAAATACACAAGAGCTCATGTAACTTAAAGCTAAAAACTGTATTTTAATTACAGAAAGTTGATGTAAGTTAATGAGATGGTACATTTCTGTTATTTTAGAATCAGTAATCAGCAGGTAGAAATAGTATAGTGTTCAGTGGAGAGACTTGCAGCTCTTACTCTGGCTGCTCTGCTGCTCCCGTCACTGTGTAATTAGCCACTGAACGCCTCCCTCTTAATTATCTGCTGTCATGTCGCTGTCCTTCGAGTTTCATCAAACTCATTCACACTGGATAATGAAAATCGCTGAAATCAGCAGCACTTTTCAATTTGTCACTTACTGATCTAGCAAAGCAGAAAGCTGCTTAAGTCTACACTGAAAGGTCATTGAGAAACTTTGAGGATTGTGCCCAAAACCAACTCTCAGCTTGACTATTTTTCCAGCCTTCCCAAAACATATCAAGTGCGAAATCTAACAAACAGCTGTTTGTCAACTTTTATTTTGACATCATAAAAAAACTAATTCTTGGAGTTTTTTTGTCCCCATTCTGAACATTTTTAAATGAGGCATGGCTATAAGGGGTAAATTAAGGTTTTGTATGGTGCATGACAACCAAGTGTGTAATGATTCACCAAATCCATGGTTAGGGGGTGGGCATAAAAGACGCTAAATGGAACACCACCCTGCATGATCACTTTATAATGATTTATTAATTAACTAAAATGAGACTTCATTTGTTCACACTGCCAAAAATAACTTAAAGTGAACACCAAGGGCCTGTTTAGGTGACTGAATGAAATTGTGCTGCATTTATTCACAGTGATACTAATAAAAATCACTGCACAGTGAGGTAGATGAGTCCAACATGGTGAAAAAAAAATTGAAAGCAATGAACTCAAGTAAAGAGGGAGTCAGGAGGAGAAAACAACCAGAGAGACCTAGAAACATTAGGGAATTACAAGCTGATGAAGGCTGAGGGGGAATAGACTCAAGACAGTAATGTAAAAGGGAAACAGTGAGGTGATGTGACAGCACAGAAAGCCATGATGAACTGATGTTCACAACAAGGCACAAGGTACAATAACACAGAAGACAACGGGAAGTAGAGAATGCAACACAACAAGCATTTTGAAATCTGAAATGAAGCCGTTAAAGGCAGATTATGTTTTACTTGGTGTCAATAAACAACAAAACAACAAAAATGAGTGGCAGCTGTTACTGAATTCCTTAATTTATAGTGCAGTTATTTCCCTCTTTCTTTTTTGATTATTATTAAAAAACAGATCCAGGGTTTATTTGTGTATGTTTCCAGTATGTCTCTTTTATCTGACTCTTTTCAATCATTTATTATTAAGCTGTCTCTTCAAACTAGAGGGAGGTTCTGCTGTCAAACTGTCAGCGGCTTAGAAAATGACATGCTGGCTATTTGGAATAATCTCACTAGGTTATATGTGTCTTCTATACACTAGACCACAGACATATAAATATTTATAACAACATACATGTGCTTAACAAGGTGAAGTAATTCTGTCCAGTGCTGGCATCACTCTTCAAATTCAGCCTGTCTTAACCTAATCTCTTCTGACACTACCCTCAAATAGTCATTAAACTTAGTGGTTATTCCAAAATAATGGGTATTAATCAGCTGTTTATGCTGCCTAAGAAAGCTTCCCACTGGAGGGATTTGTTCTCATTCGGGCCCAGAAACATTAGTGAGATCTAGCACTGATTCTGGCTAAAACAACATGCCTTATTCTCCGAGCATTTCTCTTCTTCCTAGTGAGTGCAACTTTGGATCTCGGACACTGCAGATTTCATCCTCCATAGCTAACAAACACCTGGTTTCCAACTGTTTTAACTCTCATTTCTTCCATTACCAGTGTCTCTCTTGTAATTTGTAGAGGTTAAGGGTAAGACCTTGTTTGAAGAAAAATCAGAAAAAGAAATAGATTATCCTTCTTTGAAAAGCAGAAGACTAGGTTGAAACAGATTTGACCTTTGAGTCTCTGTGGAAATCACTTGTAGACACACACTAACATATACCTAGGAAATCAGGGATGTACAGACACACAAGACCAAAACATGAGTGGACACATTTGCTGAAGGATATTGATTATTTTGTCCACTCCTTGACAAGCTGCTGGGTGGTCTGAGATGAGCCCTGATGTTATCAGGATTACAGGAGACAGAGGACAACAGAAGTACAAACACACACAGGATTCCAAACACCACCATCATCCCTCCGTCTCATGCACTGCACCTCTTTATTTACTTTTATTGACACCTAACTCTTCTCTCTGCTGCTGTACCAGAGAGAATAACTATCAAGATTGATGGGTTTAGTAGAGATTATCAAGGCAACTTAACCTCAGTCCTTTATTTTGTTTTCAGTATTGCAGTAGGCTCTGTAAACATGCATTGGTAGACATTATACATATAAAATGTGCTTTTATTTTAATGTAGATGATTATATAATGGTAAAGTTGCATTTAGTTGCAACTTTTAACACCATTTAGCACCACTTGTGATATTTTGCTCTTGATTTGCAAAAGAACCAAACCACAGTTTCTTTGCAATATTGCAGTAACATTACAGAAAAAAAGGAAGTAAAAACAACATATTGTGCTAGTGTAACTATGACGTCAAAGGTGTTAGTAAGACATTCTATCACTTTCTGAGTCTATATGTAATTACAAATGCAAGAAATAAACGTTCTGGTTTTTATGATAGGAATATATTTTAGTATATTTTAGAGTTTTACCTTCTAACTTGTATCTTATGACTCTTTTCCATAGGTTATTGTTTGGGGCAACTATGGACGGATGGACCGCAAATGCTTCATGGGTGTAGCTCGAATCCTACTGGAGGAGCTGGACCTCAGCACAATGGTTATCGGCTGGTACAAGCTTTTCCCTACCTCCTCCATGGTGGATCCAACAATGGCACCACTCATCCGCCATTCATCCCAGATGTCATTGGAGAGCACCATTGGGCCCTGTTGTGAGCGATCATAAGACTCACGCAGAAATGTATAGTTTTGATGTTGCGGCTAAGTTTCCATTGCTTCAACCAAGTACAGAGATTTTATATACCCTGTATTGCTGCACCTGGGTCAGCCAGGCAGTGCTGTCCCTGGAGCAGGTAGATGTTAAGTATCTCACTCAAGGCCACTTTGATAGGCCCAGCTACACTGGGGAATGAATCACTTCCCTAATTTGGAAATTAATTTACAAACCAGTTGGTCATGCTGGTTCTCATTGGAAATGTGTTATAATTCTTTGATATTGTATCAGACTATTTCCCGAGACTCATGGGAAGCACATTTCTTTTGTTGTTGCAACCGACCGCCCCTCAGACTTGAAGGAAATTTTTTTTTCTCTTCAGATCTCTTTAAAGAAAAAACAAAAACCTTCTTAATGAGGATACTTCAAAGAAGGGTTTGGTTGCCGACATTGATTACATCCTATTGGGACCACGATAGACTCCAGGCTCAGCTTCGCTTCAGCTACAGCCCTTCTTTACAGCCTACATTCAATTCCCCATCCCAGGACTGCTTGTTGTCTTTCTGTGTCTTCATTAAGGGGCTGGGCAGCTTCTGAGTGTTATTGTCTACCCACGAGTCCTAGGAGAAAGTGAGACTGTCCTCAAATTGTTTGACAAACCACCATCTCATTTTGAGGGAGCATTGTTGGTGAATGAATGTGTGCATAGCAACTTGAGAGGCTTTCAAAGAATATATAAAGTTAAGTGTTGTAACTGACCAAGACATTACCTGGTTTTTAGCACTTGAGCTGTATTACATTTCTTGTGTCACACGTTTGGCCCATCACTGTTCACTTTATTTGGTAAAATGTAAAGAATCCGAGAGGTAGAAATATGAATGAAACCCCCATCATCTACTGGAAGGATGAAGATCTTGACCCTATTTTGTGGGTCAGGGCTAGTCCTGGCTTGCTCTCCTGTTAACTACGTTTACCTGGAATAAAAGGTATAAAGTGGTCAAAGAGTGAATTTATATGGCTTAGAGAAGAACTGCCACATTATGAGTTCCAAAAATCCGTGTCTCATTATAAACCCAAAGCATGTACTTTTAACTGCAATGAATCTTGTATTAGCTGATTTTGCAGTTTGTTTTGTCACAGTTTTTGGAAGGTGCTTTTCAATCACATTAGTTACTGTTGGGTTTGGAATCAAGCACATGAAAACATGTATCCTTTGGCTTAAAAAAAAAAATAGCTGGGTGTTTCTTGAATCAACAGCACACAGATTATGTTCAATTAGAGATTTCCAGAGTATGGCACCAGATGTAATCAAAGTCCAACAACCTGAATCACTTCAGGCGGTGTGATATGTGAAAACATTTGACTCCTTCCTCTTGAATATCGTTATGAAAATGCTAGCTTGATAGTTTAACAAGCACACTAAATTGGATTTTATGCATGCATTATATTGTATTAGATTAGAATTAGAATTCAAACCAAATAACTATAAATGCATGAGCTTAGCATGCTTAAATTATGTTAACCTTTATGAGGACAACATCTACATCCACCTAGCGAGAAACAACCAGGGTTTAATGGGCTCGGAAATGTTGAGGGTGTTTTACTCTTATTTAGTTTAATATAGTTTTCACATTCAACATTCACATGCATACAGGAGGTAGTTTTGTATCTGAGCTGTAGCACTGACAAACAACAAGCTAATACAATAGCAACCTGACATCACTGACTTAACACATTGCTGTACATCCCAGTTTAAGTGTAGTTTCTTTTTAGCTAATACTGTAACTGAAATAGATTCCTCCCCACTATTTTTAAAGCGTTGGCTAACAGTTGTCTAATAACAGTTTATACTGTGCCAATTTTTACCAGCAAGTGTCTTCTTCTGCCTCTTCTTCAATTACCTTGCGGCATGTGCCATTATGAGGGAGGAACAAAAACAACCACTTATAACATCTGACAGCAACATTCAGGCTGTGCAGAGAAGCACCCCCTTTATTCTAAATTACAGTCCTAATCCACAGAACGTCAAGGCACCTGGTGATTAGCCGTGCTACGACTCAGCACAGAGGAAAAAAGGAAAGAGAGGAAGGAAGCATGAAATGTACTTTGCATCATCCAAACAAAGGATCTGTGTGGACTGACGTCAGGTTTTGTGGACTTCAGAAACGGACACAAAAATAGGTGGAATTAAAGGGAACACAATGTGCACACTGTAGAGAAATTCATAGTTTATTGAAACGCAAAAGCGTATGTATTTCATTTGGACACTTTATGATTCTTAATGTCTTTTTATGTGTAAATATTGTTAGTGTCTTCTGGAGTGAGCCAAAGTTAACTTATAATGGCTTAGGTGGTTAATGTCGAAGCTCTGAAGGAGGGAAGTGATATCCTTGTTAGTTACTGTAAGATTGTAGCATTAGCTGGTAGCATTCGCATGACTAATTTAAACTTCTAATTAACAAACAACTTCATAAGACTAAGCATGAACTATATGCTACACAGCAGGAAGAGTAGTGAAATACAGTGCATTGGGTTAAGACCCAACGATAGTTGGGGTCAAAATATGTAGCAAATGTATTTATATAAAGAGGAAGGTGACTATTTTTTTTCTAAATTAATAAAACATTCTAATAAAAAGATTTTAAGCCAATTTATTTCATTAATTAATTTATTGTTTTGGTTTTTTTTTTACTTTAAAGGAAAATTTCAGAAGTTTTTTTTTTTGTTAAGTCTGCTATTAATTTAATCAAATCACCAAATTTGGAGCAATTTTACTCAAAAAGGGGGCTCTAAAATTGCCTGTCTTTTGCCAGTAGCAGTGTTGCAGGGATATTAATGCTGTATCTATTTCCAAACAATTTAACAAAATTCTGTAAAGCAATAATGAGAAAGCATCCAATCACTGTATTTGTCTGTTACTTTACAGAAAAAATGACATGAGTAAGTAGTGATTTTCACTGTGGTAAGATTTATCATTGAAAACAAAATAATTGAAATCATTATGAGGCATGAAGGGACTTTTTTGTAAATAAAATGTGCCATTCCAAACCTTTACTTTGAAAAAAATCTGTTCAGTTGTCTGCACATGCAACTACAGGACAGGTTAGACACTGAATGCAGAAATTGAAAATCACTTCCTGTCATTTTAACACAGTGAATTTATGGGTTTTTTTTTTCAATGTTTTTTCAGCAAAACTGTCATGTAGTGTCTTTTACCTGTAAAAAGTGTTAGAACCTTTGTATGTATCATATATATATATATATATATATATATATATATATATAATTTAATATAATATATAATTCAATATACAATAATTAACTCCCCTTACTTTCACTCAAGGAATGTGTTTGTATTAGTGCTTTTTGTGCCAAAACTTTAGCATATTTGATGGGTAATGGGTTGTTTTCCCAGTTTTGGTTTCAATGAAAGAGAGTTTTACACAGCTGGGATTCAGTCGTTCACCAAGTCATAAGCAGGATACGTGCATCCAAGAAGAGTTGCCCTGTGGCTAAAACAAAAGTAATCTTGCATGATCATGATCTAGATTTATCTAATGACAGCCAGGAGTGATGTAAAAAACATCACTGAAGTTTCCCACCTCTCTAAATCTTACCTGCAGCAGCTCCCTGTGCAACATAAGGGAACAGATGTTTATAAAGCATTTATCAGAGAGACAATTGTTAACTGTACCATATAAAACTTTAAACAACTTTCAACTAACATTTCCTCTCTCCGGTGGAGGAACATGACAGCAGTAGTATGGGATGCATGAAGGAAACGATGGGGGTTTTATGATGGCTACAGATGCAGTCATTAGTGTGAATTTGGGGTATGATTTATTATTCAAATAATAATAATAATAATAACAATAATTCTGTAAGTGTCTGAGAGAGACAGTTTATATGCCACCCTTCTTACCAGGATTAAGAGTAACTGTTGTGTAAATTTTATTAATTCAAAGCTTCGTGTTCATCACTTTGAGATAGTTTGTGACACTGTGTAACTTTGAAGGCAAATGAATGACCTGATGAAGTCTGTAAATGTTATTGTTGACATGTTCAGCACCAAAAATGTATGTTTTTGCATTCCTCCATATTTTGATTGTGTCTGCCAATTGGATGTTAATTGTGTACTTCTATCAATTTTAATGTAAGTAGAGGCCTTAAATACGCAATACACATTTTTGCCAGGGCTAAGGAATAAGAATTGGCACACTAAATAATCAACACAATGCAAAAAAAAGAGAGAAAAAAACATTTCAATCCATTATCTAAAACAACTTTAGTGTCATCTTTGGAAATAGAAATCTTTGCATATGTTCTTAATGAATTTCTGATATACTGAGATTTCAGCTGACTATATGTGTATTTCCCAGGGTTCTTGGCAAGGACTTTAAATGAACAAATTGAGCAAAAATAATAATAATAATAAAACAATAAAAACATATTTTACAGGATAGAGTCAAACATTTTGACCCATTTCTTATTTTCAACATATTTTCTAATCTTAAAATTATACTATTGTTTATCTGTTGATGTTTGGATGCACTTCGTTGTACTTTTATGTTTCAAATGAGTTGTTTAAACAAAAAAACCCCACTAATCCTGTCTTGCCGAGGTCCTTTTACACTGTTAAGGTTGTAATTCTGCAAAACCAGACCTTACTTTTTACGTTAGCGGTACTTAATTGTATATATGGTACCATTTGGGACCAATGCCCAAGAAATAAAGAAAACTGTAGGGGCACAATTTTGTTACATGGATTAAGCTGCTTGTGTGTTTTTGCTCATATTTCTTAGGGTGTAATTTTTACATACCAGCTCCTTTGGCTGCTACTGGCTTTTACACATAAACTACAATTCACCTGATTATAGCAAGCAGTAGTATATTAAGATGAGTCATGTGCTCCTTCTGTCTTTATTTATATTAACCTTAAAAATAAATCAATCAACAGCAGATATGTTGAGACAACTGAAAACAAATTCTAAAAAAAAACTAACTAACTAACTAACATTCTTTAAAATAAAATAAAAGGCAAAAAAAGAGGCAAATATGAATATTAAGCTTCCTCGCAGGGCAGACTTTCTGCTGCTCCCTGCTGATAAGATTAGTGATGATATAATGTACAAGCACAGCTTGTGGCACTGAATTTTAAGTACATTCAATAATACAACAATTCATTTGGGGATATTTTGGACTGTCAGAAAAATGTATACTTTCTAAAGACTCGGCACAGAATGCTAGTCTGGTGTGGCTAAGTGTGCCATGTGTCAGTGATAACTGACCACTATGCCAAAAGTCTTTTAGGCCAATGCCAAGTTGTAGTGATAAAAAGTATATGCCTAGGGTTTATGACCTCAGGGGAATCCTCCAAAATTTTGAGGTAAACAAAACACCCCGAATAATGACTAATATCTCTTATCTCTTACTGTAAATTAAAATAGGCCAAAAGATAATTAATGCTTTGCCCCATTTTGATAAAGATTATGTGGTTTTCGAGTTTAAATGTCAGCAAATGTGTAAACTGGAGAACTAATTTTTCATGCAGTAGTCAATAAAACACTGAGCTAACCTTGGTGTACAATGGGTTAAGTCTGTGTCTGTTTTTGCAGATCAACCTAAAAGTGAGACTCGAAAGATTTACCTTTGAAGAAGAAGAAGAAGGAAAAAAACTTCTGTTACCTGCTAAAATCAGCCATATCTTTCTCCTCTGAAGTACATGAGTTTTTACTCATTAGAAAGAAAGAAAGCACTCCTTGAGTCATTTTCTTTAGAGTGACAGTGTGTATGTTTCTCGACATATCAAATTATGTTCTCTCACAGGGAAGAGGTGGATGAGTGGGTGGATGAAAGGGAAGATGCTGCTCCTCTGTGGCTGTTATGAAACAGTGGCTGGTGGATCCCAAAAGCAGCACATCTCCTCCAGTCTGCTGTGCTGCAGAGACAGCGATCCACAAGCTTTATTTTTTTCCTTCTTAGAGCCCCCAACCCCCTCACACCTCAAAACTAACCTTCATAAATGTTTTCCCTCACACACCATCTGGTAGATTATCGCGTTCAAAGCATTTCATATTACCATGACTTAATACATTACACAGTTGGGTGAACCAACTCAAAGTGCCATGAGAAATCATAACTTCAATGTTTTTTTTATTTTGGTCTTGTTTTGCTTTTTTGGTTCTGTTTTGTTGTTGGGGTTTTTATTTTTAGCACTGTTTGGTGTAGATTTAGCTCTCATCTTTCTAGATTATATTTCAGTCATTCAGTTCTACGCAAGTCTTAACTCACTGTTTTGCAAACATGGTTGTTTTATTTCCGCAGTGATACAAAGCCATCATATTTAAAACATTCACAGCCTTAAATTCCATTCTTTAAATCATGTGGTGATGTCTTCTAAAGGCATATGAGAATTGTCCAAACAATACATATTCCCGAGACCCCTAACATATTAAGGGAAGGCGATGTTTTGGTTTTTAGATGCATCATATAAGACAGTTTTACAGGCCTTCTTATGTTTTCAGGGACATGTAATATGGGCAACTTCTGGAAGCAATGTTACTGGAAAAGTTTTCCTTGGTGATGAGCATTTATCTAGGGAAAAATCATTTTTGTCAGCTACACTTTCATTGGATAAAATACCCTATCCTTTTACTTTCTTCATTGTCTTTATTGATGCACTTGCAGTTTTTGCTACTAGAACATTAAAAGCAGTAAAAGTAAGGTATTTTACCAGGTATCTGTTTAAACACCATATTTTAAGAATTGCCAATCCTTTTAAATATTTGAAATACTGATTTGTAGGTATATTGCTTTTTTTTTTAGATTTACTTTATTCCAGTAGAATAGCATTAACAATCATTAGCATTAAACTAGAAAAAAAAGCTGCAAAAATCCATCTGCATTGCTTTCCATTTGTTGCTCATGTTTTACTGACTTGAAGTCCTGAATGTTATCAGAAGAGTGACAAAATGTTGTAACTTTAGTTTTAGTCACTGCACTGTCAATTATAACACATATATTTGCAAATTCTTTGGGAAACTGTTATATTGTTGAGTAAATGCACAATTTGGTGTATTGTTATTCTATTCCAGCTGTCAATAAAATAGTTTAACTTCATCATTAAATGCTTTGTCTGGTTTTTTTTTAAAAATCTATTTGTTTAATTTAAGGTGGTCGTATACTAAAAGGCAGCAGAAACAACTGCTTCGTGTATATTTTCTATGCTTCCAAAACATTGATTATTGATTATTTGTACAATGTTGATATTATATTGCTTTATTTATTAGCAACCTTTTAAGATCTGGCCAAGCACTACAGAAGAAAACAATCCTAAGGCTAACTCTGGAACATTTACTGCAATGTTTATTAATGTACATCATCCTGTTAGAAATAAAAATCAAATAAATCAAAATCCTGGAAAAGGAATGTCACATCCACTTAAAGGGAGACAACCAGACACATACTTGTCATACCAGCTAATTAATTTTCACCCATAAAATTAAGAAGTACTTTTTAATTTTAATTTTATTTTTATTTTTTGAAAAGGGGGCACAGTTAGCCATAAACAACATAACACTGACAAGCTACATAAGGGTGAGAGTCTGGTTTGAATGGACAGAAAACTACACCTTTACAACAAAAGAGACTTCAAGGTCAAAGACTAAGCACTTAATTGTAACCTATATGTCATTTGATAAATAATCTGCATTCAAAGTGCACGTTTCTAAAACATGCTTTACAACAGTGACCCTTGCATGGCACATAAACATATAAAATCTATCCATTATGTTGATACATCAATCAATAATGGGTGTGACTATTAAATTATGAGACCACTGCTTGTTTCAACTTTGTACCCGATACTTGGTCCCTATTACATATCCACTTGTGCAGGTAGCCTTCTAAGGTATTTACCACGCTATCAAATGACCTTGAACTTGGTGGTGTTGGTTACTATCAATGTATGTGATTTTATTATTAGTTATTAGTTATCTTTCTCTATGCTGGGTGACATTAATGCTTAGATCTTTAGTAACTGGAAGTTCTTGTTTCCTTCTGTCTGCCTCTCTGCCTGTGTGATTTTGCTCCCGTCCCTCTTCGAAAACACTTCCATTTGATTTTGAACGATAGGGCCTCATGTAGTTTTCCATGCTTTTACTTCCCTTAAAGCCTGAACCATAAAATAATTGCCAGAAAATTTAGATCTTTTGAAAATAAAGTGTTTAGTGAACCATCTGATGAAAAAAAAAATCAACTAATTAAATATTAATTTGCAGATGTGACTTTAAATTTGTATCATATTTGCTACATTTTTTGTAATTTATTCTTTAAAAATGTATTTAGTTTTTTAATTTTTATTTATTTATTTATTTATTTATTTTTTGTCGAAGTCGGTAATTAAAGTGTCGTCTTTAACTACCTCTAAATGCAACGTGTGTGTGTGTGAGTGTGTGTGTGTGTGTGTGTGTGTGTGTGTGTGCGCACCTGGGAATTATTGGTGCTCTGTTATCATCACTGTAGACTGATCGTCAACTAAAGCTCCTGGTAAGAAATACAGAGAAAGACTACAGAGAGGAAAAAAACATGTAAAATGTGGACGAAAAGAATGAGATTTGAGGTTGCAGATAAAACAGAAGGGAGGAAGGATTCATTTTGCTAGAGAGAGTCGCTAAGGACGACCAAGTCTGAAGCTTTAGTCTGTTTGTCTCTCCATGTAAGGAATGTTCTCTTTTTCTCTAGTTCTCATCTTTTACTTACATCTACTCTATTTTCTAACTTGTTTCCTTTTTTACTCTTATAGTATCTCTCTTGCTCTCTTTGTATTTCCTCTATCCCTATTTTCCCTGTCTTTCCCTGTCCCTGGCAGATGTCCAGACTCCCTGGTGAACAAACTGATCAGCTTATATTAATGTCTCTCTTTCCTTTTTTCTCTCTCTTGCTGTCTCTCTCTCTCTCTAATGCACACACACAGGTACGTGCATGCAAGTGTACAGTAAGTGTGACTTGCATACGCAAAGACAGGAAATTAAACTCGCACACTAAAATGGGATGAACCAGCAGGGGGCCCTCTGATGGTGCAAATGTAAAATGAGACATAGATCATTCTGTCCGCAGGGGAAATTACAGATCCAAAGAAAAACTGCGTGTTTCACATCAGTAAAACATTGATTCTGTACAGGAAGGACCTGGCCGTTGAACAAGACGCTCCTTTGACTCCCTCTGGCACACCCTACCACATCATTGTTGTGTAATGTGACAGTTTCAGGTACTGGTTCTCGATCAAAATTAAGACAAAATTAATTTCGACTTGACTCCTTGTGTTACTTTTTGCTTCCATCCACTTTTTTTGTTTTTGTAAGTAATTTTGGTGTAAACGCCCCAAATTCTCTTTTTTACTA
Source organism: Etia nguti (assembly GCA_015106755.1). Classification (NCBI taxonomy): domain Eukaryota; kingdom Metazoa; phylum Chordata; class Actinopteri; order Cichliformes; family Cichlidae; genus Etia; species Etia nguti. The sequence goes on along the minus strand of VUQG01044831.1, from coordinate 13,988 downwards.
CCTCATTTCTACTATTCTGTCATCCACGGGATATCATCCTTTCCTGCTTCATATCCACCGAGGTATGTTGGGAAAGACTGTAAACTATAAATAAAGTAAGCAAATAGAGATTGTTTTGCAAATGGTAAACTAAGACTCTCTATTTCAGAGCAAAAAATATAGACCATATTTTTACAGTAAATATCTGTGTTTTTTTAATCAACCTTTGATTGACAACCTATTTTGTTATTAAATAGTTGTGATTTGGAAGTAATATAAAGTTCAGTCTATGTGCACAGACTTGTACAACTTATTTAATGGATATAAGTTAAATGAGTGTATTCACTGGTAAGACTGGTAACTTATAGTCTCTAGTGAGAGCTCACGAGCCATAGTCTTCCTCATGGTGAACTGACCATTTCGTACTCTTACTAAAAGTGAATTTTGTTTCATTTTGTTCCAATTATTAAAAAGATAATATCAAAAAACACAAACTTGTTAGAAAGCCCAAGTAGGATGACCGAACAGTCATGGAACATCGCAGACTATAACTATTTTTCAATCAAGACAAGGCTATGAACAAACAATTATTAAGTGAGCACTTCAAGACAACATCCCCAAGTGGTGAGAATGGCATCTGTTTTCCCCTATACAGATCATCTGCTTCAGTATCTCCTTGAATCAGAATTCCTGACAAAAGGAACTGACAAGCAATCTTCAACAGTGGCTGGACTGAAAACCAAAGTCCAGAGGGGCTTAAGATTGTCTCACTACAAAATCAGCAAGTGCTTATGGGCTCTGCCATGAACTTCTAGAGACTCGCAAAAGGAACTTTTGTAACTGGGCTCCCCATGTAGACTTTTCAAAATAGTCTATAACCATAGTAACAGCGACATCAGAAAACAATAGCAGCTATAAACTCACATATGTTATATATATATATATCAATACTGACACAAGCTTATAAGCTTGTATTCAGTATTAAGTATTAAGGCTGCTGTGGTGACTAGCCTGTTTGGTTCGGTACCAAAAAGTGTGTGTCATTTTATTTCATTCTGAAAGTCTGATGCAAGAGAATGTGTCTGTTTTGTATTGCAAAACCCCAAAGTGTTTCCAAAGAGAAAGTAAGTAACCTTTTTGATAAGTTCTTATCAGTTTTGACAGGTGATTGTGCATGTGCATGTGTATGTCTGACTAAGTGATAATAAAAGTTCATTTAAAAACCTTAGATAACTCTTCAACACGTAGACATTCAAGTTCTTACATACAAGAACTAAATTTTGTATAAATAACTTCTAAATGTTGAATAATTATTCAGTTCTTTATAAAATTATAGAAGGTAAATGCACATATAAAAGCTGTGTTGTGCGCAACATAACAACTTTAAATGCAACATTTAATTTCTCTCCTTGGGTTAAGGTGATGATGTAGGATATTGCATTTGATGTTCAAGTGCAGTTAGCTAGTTTGCCTGGGTTTATTTCTTTTTTATATTATTTTAGTTTGATGTAACTGTTATCTTAAATGTTTATGCTCTGCAGACTGTTGTTTTCACGCAAGCAAAAACTCAAGGAGCCAAAGGTTTTTTTCTTTATTTACTTCCACATAGCATGTGTCCCCACTCTGACCACAGCAATACTGAAAATAAACTAATTAACTAAAAACTAACTAAAAAACTGTGGACATTATACAAATGTTTACAGTTTTTGTAATCCATATATAAAGTTGCCCTTCTGTAAGAACACTCACACTTTCACTTTGAAAGAAACAAACATTTGACATTTAAAGCACCTCTTTCATTTTCATTTAATTTCAGATGATCCCATTTTAACATTTAATGTATGCTAAATGTTTACTCTAAAACGATTTACTTCAAAAGAATCTTGCCTTACACATACATTTAATATGCAAGAGTTTTTCAAACTCATTCACGTTCACATTATTCACATTACTGCATGTAAGCTTCTTGTTATTGCTATTGTCCCTGTCTAAATAAAATCACACTATTTTGCAAATTAATTTTTGTTTTGTATGCCAAGCAAACAAGAAAGCCATCTTAACCAAACATTTTACTGGAGATTAAATCTTAGAAAATGTGCATGGTCCAGAGTAAACGGACGGTTGCATTCCCATAAGAAAGGTGTAGTGTGCTTTTAAGTAATTTAATTGAAAACTGAGGTTTGATGTACATTTAAATCCACTATTTCTAAAAATGTCATATGTATTCCTACCTAAACGTAAATGTTAGCTTAACTTAGCTTAATTTAACTATTTAGTCTTAAAATGTCATTCCAAAGAAGACAAAAAACAAAACAGATAAAAACAAAACAAACTAAAGAAACACAGACATTGGTCTCATTAATGTGCTTTTTAACTAATTAACAAAAAAAACAGACAATAAACAAGACCGCTAAGTTTCTACAATTGCTTGCATGTTTTCAGCAAAATTAGCTTAAGAGGACGAACATGGGCTTCCCTTGTCAATTCTGTCCTGAATTATGAGATGAAATTAAGTCCTTGTTGCTTTAGCTGGAGTCTCAGTAAAGCCTTCTACCATGACTGACATTGTGATGGATTCTTAAGGCTTCTAGCATGTAGCATAGTTAGCAAGTTGAGCATGGTTGGCAAGCTAAAGATAGCTTCCCTTCACCCCATAATCTGTCAGGTATATGAGAAGAACTAATGACTCTAGTGTGTGTGTGTGTGAAACATTAGATATGTATGCATGTTTAATTTTGAAACATTATAAAGATACTACATTTTTCTGTACATGACATTGCATTGCTCAGGATGAGTAGTCGTTTCTATTGGAGCTCTGATGTATGAGATTTGTAGGGACGTTTGTATGTGCATAATTTTTTTTCAGTCCCTTAGCGTAATAATGACATCATCATCCCGTCCCTTCCACAGCATCTCCCCCTCAAAGTCCAGCATCTTGTGTTTGCGGCAGCGAAGCAGAATGCCTACCACTTTGTCTGAGATTTTCACGTAGCGTTCAAAGAGACGGCCAAAAGTTATGATTGTTCTACCCTCTTTATTCTTGAAGCCCATGTCTCTTATAATCCAGACCATTTCCTCCATCTCCCTGTAGATGTGTTTCTGGGCCCGGTCTCCTCTCTCTGCTGTCTTGGAGCCTTCTTTGGGTCGTCCATAGCCAGAGTCACCCTTGCGGAGGCGCTGAGCCATAGCATACTCATAGTCAAATTCCTCACTGAAGGGGTTGAGCTTCTGGCCTTCGATGTGCTGTTCAGACCACTGCTGCCAGCGACTTCTGATGTCACCCGTAGTGGCAATTTTAATCTGTAGATAGATTAACATCAAAATTGAAAAATCCATTGAAACCTTTTCAAGCAAACAAAAGAGAAAGCAAAACATGTCATTTGAAATATATTAAAGAGGAGTACATAGGTTGTCAAAACATTTGTGTATTGTTCATTTAGCGCTGGGTGAGCTTAAAGCAAAAGAAAAGCCTGCAGCGAATTTCATCACTATAGGAATCTGTAGGATTATTAACCCTTAGTCCTTTTAAAAACTATTTTCCAGTTGGTGAAATTGATCTCTAGTCTGTGGATAAATACAGTATGTACAAAAAAAGAAGCATGGATGGAAATAAATGAGTACTTGGAAAGGAATATTGTAGAAGTACCTTATATAAACCAAAGAAGAGGGTGTCCTAATCTTTCTTTAGTATATTTTTTCCAGAAAACCTTTTTCCACCCCCACAGCTCCCCACCCCACCCCGATTCCCCTGGTATGTGTCTTAGCTTTCCAGACCTTTGGAAGAGTGTCATCAGATCTCTTTGGTATTTGATCTATGAAATCTTGAGAGCTGTCACGGAGGGACCTTCCACAAAACTCTGTGAACTTTCAAAATGATAATGCTGCTATTCCTTATTTTTCTGTTTCATGTTTTTTTTTTTCGTTCTATTAATGTCTCACCTTAAAATTTAACATGTTTTGAATTGAACTGATCTGAATTTGTAACATTTCTTTTTACTCTATGCTTTTCTGAGGTAAACTGCTAATCAAACAGTGTTGGCATGGATTTAAGCGGTGGTAAACACTTATTTACAATTTTTTTCCCATTAGCTACAAATGACATACTTTAACTTGTGTTTATTTTAGAGGGAAATATTTTCCCATGAGCTTTTAAATTGCTGTGTCGGTGAAATTCAATAATGCATGCATAAGATATTTTTCTGAATTTAGTTTCTTTGATAGGCTACTTAAGTTTCATTTAAGGCCTGATATGCTTAAGTTAGTTAGCATTTATTACTAAAATGCTACTACTATTCTATGCTAATATATGTTTGCAGACAAATCATGGGTCATGTAAACTGGTTTTGACAGGTGTTGTTTGCTGTCAGCACACACAGGCACAAGATTTATGAATAGCAATGTTACCTTTTGGGTATGCCCATCACTTTTTTCTCTGTATTACATAAGTCTCGTTTAACTTGATAATGCAAACCTTTGATGCTCTTATTTGATTTCAGAACAACACAAAGCAAAAATAAACAGGAAAAAAACAAAAATAATCTCAGATTTTTTAAATAATGCCCCAGAAAACTTAAGACGCCTTGTGATACCATTTTTCTTTATATTTTCATTATAATTGCATTGTCTCTCTCAGTGTCTCATATTACCTCTGATTCATGTCCTTCATTGACCTCTCTCCTTTCACCCTGTTTTCCTCTCCCTGACTGTTCCACCTGAAGGTCAGGGTGTAACTATATTTATTTACATATATTCCACTGCGTTGCATTCCAGCATGTGTTTTATGAGCTGGACTTGCTCTCTGGCAACCCCTTCAACATGTCTAGAGGGCCACTGAAAAGCCTTTGCCTATTATGGGAGAGATTTCAGTATTGCAGTTATGTAACTGTTATGATGTTTGGTGTCCATGAGGGAGTTGGATTTCTTCAGGTGACATCAAAGGCACTTCTGCTTAATCTTGTTTATTCACACTGTGTGACTTGCTCTATTTTAGGGAATTTATTCTCCTTTGTGTCTTTGACTGGGGGACATTTAATATAGTTGTAAAAAGCCGACTTGTCAAAAACTCTGCAAAATACTCCGCCTCTTTTGTAAGGCTGTCATTACCAAAACATTCAGTGACAGTTACAAATAACCTCTAAAATAAAGAGTTGTGGAGCTTTTCTGCTATCAGTGTGCTTTCACGTGTCTTTCTACACTTTATAATAATAACTAAGAAAAAGTTTCCCTGAATAGCTTTTCTTCTCTTTTATTTGACTTATTATTTGAAATTTTGTAAATAACAATATCAATGCATTTGAATACAGGGAAACATGACAGTTAAATCTAATGCTAGTGTATCTAAAGTAATTTTTGAGAAACCCCTTATAAAGATGTTGTTCTAAGATATCATTCAAATATCCACTTGTCACTGACTTATGTTATCATTCATGTAAATATGTTTAAGGTCATGCGTGTCCGACAACTACTTTTCCTTTAGTTTGGTATTTTGCAGTTACACATATTCCTCCTCCTGTAAACTATGCTATAAATATAAAGAACTGAGACAACTGAAACCACACTTGGATTTTTTAAAACCAAAATAGTGAGAGGAAGAATGCTTTAAGGGTTAAAGAAAAACCTAAAATTTTGGATAAATCTCTATGGATTTGTCAATGTGATCAAAATGTTGATTGATCTACCTTTAAACCTGAATACATTTCTAACAGTTTTTTTTAAACTATATTGATATTGTTCAAATTTTTCTTTAAAGATTGTTGTTATTAGCCACTCTACCTTTGGCCCGTTGGTCTGCTTTTTGGACTGGGGTTCGCCATTTTCGCTTTTGGATTCATTGTTGTCACTGAGCCCGCTTTCCTCTCCCAACCCGCTGTCGTCTGTGTCCACGCTGCTGTTTCTTGACCCCAACTTCTTCTCCTGGAACTTTAGTTTCCTGTCCTGTATCCTCCCGCCTCCTTCTCCACTTTGTAGTGCCCTCATCTGCCGCCGCCGTGTTGGTGATTCGTTGCCCATGAATGGCTTGGTCTCCTCAGGACCTGACTCCATCTTGCCACGAATGGCATTAACTACATCGCTCCTGCTGCACTCGCTGCGTTTTGGCTGAACGGTCTTGTTTACAGAGCAGGTTCTGATCTTATTCTCACTATTGTCGCTGGGATCCGCTAAGATTACACGTGGGGTAACTGTAAGTTTAACAACATGGTTGCGCTCTTTTTTGTCTTCCTCCTCCACAGATGAAGGCATCCAACCACTTGGCATGGCTTCTTGCTTGCCAGCATGTTCTTTAGCCCATCCCTGCCAGCTTTTAGCCAAGTTAGCCACCATAGCGGCACATTTTATCTTCTTTACAGTCCGTTTGAAAGCCTGTGGATCCTGGGATGAAACTGTGGCGATCCCAGTGCTACTCATGGTGAATTCCCAATGTATTCACTTTTATTGCCCGTACAATAATCTACTCTTGTAGGTGATGTGGTTGTTTTTAGCGTCAGTTTTGGTCAATTGGTTTAAAATGCCAAAAAGTCTTGAAAAAACTTTTGAATTCGTTCCAAAAAAAAAAAAAATTCAATCTGGATTTCGTCACGTGAAAATTCTAGTGAGTTAACTTAAGGTTTAAAAAAGGCTGAAGTGAATCTTAATGAATTCAGCTTCCTAAGGTTTCAGCTCAAATCTTAAAGACTTCACACTTGTAAATTGAATCTTTCCAAATGATCATCGGTGTTCCTCAGCCTTTATAGCCACGATGGATCTTTACGGAAATATCCAGACCCTTCCAGATAAGTTGGTCAGTGGGTGAGCTGCTGGTGTGAAGAGTGCAAGGACTTTGACTTTAATCCCCTACTGAAGCCCCTCTGGCTCCATACTGGCCTTTAAATAGGGAAGGGTCATAAAGGAAGTGATGGGCATCTGGTCCACATGAGACAGGAAAGTACGGTGTCACCATACTTGCTACTAACACACACACACACACACACACACACACACACACACATGCACTGTGACTGCGGAGTGGAATTTCTCCCAGTGCTATCCAGAAAACAGGTGTCCAGTTCTTTTTTAGTGTCTCTGGGGTTTCCGTCATCACACACAAATACTTACACAACACAAACAGGCCTTTGCTCTGAGTCAGCCAGTAATACATAGGTGACCCCACATATATGTGCCTGAGTTTACTGTTTATATATAGGCATGTTTTCATTCAAATGCACCTAACCTAAATTTATTAGGTGACAACATGTGTTTAGATCACTTGTGGTAGCTCTGTCAGTGTGAATTCCAAAAGTTGGGGTCACGTGCATACGAAGCAATAGGCGTGATCGTCTGCGTGTCTGTGCATGTGTGGGTAACTATTTCAGTCTCTGAGTCTGTGAATATGTGAGTGGATGTGTTATGATTCTAATAAGGTACAAACACTTTAGACATCGAAGTGAGGATTCTGTGAAAAGTTTCAACTTATCAATTTGTAAATTACAAAGAGAAGACACTTCAGTCCATTTTACCTTCTGTATACTTGCTTACATTTTAATTAAGGTCTATGGAAAATATGTTATTCCAAGCATCTCAGAGAACTTTCCACTACTTCTGGGCTTCTATAAGTTTAAATCTGACTCAGTGTTTTATGTCAGTTCATGTAATCCCAGATTTGCAGCGTGATGTTGAGACCAGGAGTCTTCCAAAGCCACACCATCAGCAGGACTCCTTGTTCTCCTCTCTGTCCCTGTTGCTCAAGATAGTTTATTGGAGTCGTCTTGCTGGGTGTACTGAGTTCAGATTTAAATGTTACATGATAAAAATGTGAAGTGCCTTAAATTTGCATACTACTGTAAACAAGTTCAGTAAGTGAGGGAATCATCCTGGCAAAGTTAGTGTTTCCCAAGAAAACTGGAGAAGACAAAATGGAACTTTTTTTTATAAAAATGTAAATTCAACGAAAGTTGAGTTTATTAGCAACCCAATACCTATATTGTACTTACGCAGCATAGAATTAATGTAGACATATGTAAATATACTTATGTCAAAAGTTGTGTGCGAGAAAGTGTCACAAGAAAAAAGAAAAATCTGAGCAAATAGTTTCATTTTACAGGTGCTGGTATTCATTGCCACTTGTGGAATTAAATTCTTTGCGCGTAAATTCGACAACCAGCGGGTGTAAAGCTCAGCAAGCCACATGCAGAAAGAAGGCATCAAGCATACAGGAGTGTGTGCTTTGCTCTTGCAGTTTCATGCTTTTCACTGTTTGGGTTTGGAGGACAAAGGAAAATGGGTTCTAATGGGATTTGTCACTTTAAATGGACAGTTACAAGCAATGTAAACACTGTTTTAAATAATATTTGTTTATCTTTTTTTTTTTTTTTTTAATCTATCAACCATTATTGTGTGCTATGTAGTAGTTGAAGAAATCTTTCAAATTAGAGCATTCAAAGACAAGGTCTGAAGCCTTTGCACTGCTGTCCCATTGATCCATTGTACAATATCAGATACCTTTACTGATTAAAATATCATAACGAGGAGCACGCATTCCACAGGATGAAATGCAATGATTTGCTCAAGGGCAAGCTTGCAGTCTTTCACTTTTTCAATTTATTTATCTAATGCCTGTTGTTGAGTATATGCTAAATTCCATATGATGCACCAGAATGACTTTAAGCATCCAGCAACATTTTTGTTTATTAATGAATTTATTATTTATGTATTTGCTTTTATTATGCATACATGTAATAAAAATGATTTTGTGGGTCCTACTTAGGGAAACGGGTGTCACTGTAGACATAAAAAGTAGAGAAATTGCAGAATCTAAAATAAATAAAACTAAGTATGTCATTTTTAATTAGTAATAGAAATTTAGATCCTTAACTATCGTGCATATGCCACAAATAAACAGTAACTACTGAAGTGCATTGTAAAGGAAAATTTAAATTGAGAATTGTGTGCAAAATAGAAAATAAAAGTTGTAGTAGAAAATATTGCCTTTCTATCTATCTAATAGTAAGTCTTTCTGCTTTGGTATATGTGCCTGAAATCTACTGAGGGCCTTAAAAGAAATATTTATGCACGAATTTCTGTTACCTTGCTGTAAAATTTACATGACTCCAAAATAAATTTTCTTTAAAGAAATGCCATGCACAAGTAATTGACTCTTCAATTTACTTGATAAACCAAATAATTAATAAAAATTTTGCACATGATATTCATAATGCGTTCATGAAAATCGAAAGTAATTCAGTCCTGCTAAAATATTTCTGTATCTGATACACAACCAAACAAAGCTTCTGAGTGTCTGTCGACTAAAATAGCCAAATGAGGGGCCAAGCTGTCACTAGCTCCAGTTTCTGGTGTCCATGTTTGTGTGTATGTGTCTGCGTCTGTGCAGGCATTTCAGGTCCTCATCCTCATTCTAACAGCTGCTTCATGTGCACACTCCCACCGTATGTTGTACACGGCAGGCTTGCACAGAAATAGACGTGGCTGGCACTAGAAGGCAATAAGAAAGGTTTGAGAGCTGTGTGTAATGAGTCACATATTTATACATGACTTAATCAGAGGAAAAGCTTGTTATGCTGTTTGTGAACCATGAGTCACAGAATTATAATGTGATGTACTTTATTGTACTTTGTTGATCACTGTGGGAAAAACTTTTTGTGTTTCTGTATGTGCAGTTCAGAGCAGGTTCAGTGGATGAGGGTATGCTTTTGGCTCACTAAACTCTGTACTTGTGAGATATACTTTATGTATACGTATGTGTATATATATATATATATATATATATATATATATATATATATATATATATATATAGAGAGAGAGAGAGCGAGAGAGAGAGAGAGAGAGGTAGGTAGGTAGGTAGATAGAGAGGTTTGTCTGGAACTTCTTTACTGAAGAGGTTCACATTTGATTTAAGCATTTTCATTTAGCTGTTTTTGATTATAAAACATAGTTAAAGTTTTTGGTCCTAAAAGTTCTGCATTTTGACCCATATGTCCCCTTATCTCACATAGTCAGGCCTCTCTGTTCATACACATTGTGATAAGCTATTATTTTACAGGAGGGAATAACACACTGTGGAATGCATGGGAAAAGCAACACAAACATTAAAGGTGTAACTCTTTGGAATTTGCATAAATTAAAGTCTTCAGATACTTAGTGAACTGAAGTAATTGGCAAAATGTTCTGAAAAGGTTAAAAGAGTTACAAAAAGAGAGGCTTTAGGAGGCACATTCAAAGTCTCCATGTTGAAAGGCACATACATTTGTGATCTCTCAGCAATCTCTCAGTGCACAGCCTTTCCTTGTGTAGTCATTTTATCATATTAACTCAAGTAAGCAGTTTATCAATGAAAACTGGAGTACTTTAAGTGTGTTGTGCTTTCTTTCTTCATTTAACCGGCCAAATGGCTGGCCAAACCAGACCAAAGCATAAATAATAATTCTGCTTTTTAATTCATTAACAGTCTGAAAATAAAAAAACCCAGGAGACCCTTCAACTGGTTCACTGGTTATAGTCAGCAGCAGTAACATAAAAGCGCTCAACAACCTGCAGTCACACTGCATTTCAGGATGTCATTTCATTGCTTTCACTGTTGGAAATAAGATCCAAATTATTACTAATGCCAACTTAATGACTTTCAACTAGTTTTGTTGAAACTTACTCTCAGCACCGTGTCGTCTCAGATAATAAAGCACATACTAAGCAGCTGCTGTTTCAGAGTACTGAGTTTTGTTTTATTCAACATCTGCCAGATGTATTCAAGACTTCTTAACTCAATTGTGAAATTCTTCGGCTTCAGCTATAACTGCAGGACACATCACAGTTGTTTTATTACAAAAACAAGTCAATAAACTGAGGTCATCTTTTGTAGCTATTGCCCTCATCATTTTATGAAGAAATAACATCTCTCAGTTTTGTTGTGTGAACTATTTTCTGATGTTTTACATTGTATTTAATTTAGAATAACATTTTTATAATATTTGATTTACATTTAATATGTTTAATGATGTGGCAAGCTAGTCCAATTTGTAAAAATATTATTATAGCAACTCACAATGGTGCTCAGTAGTTTGTATGACACCTACATTCTTGTATGCATGTCTGACAACATTGGGGCATACTCCTAATGAGACAATGGATGGTTTTCTGGGGGGATCTGCTCCCAGATCTAGACCAGGGCATCCCTGAGCTCCTGCACAGCAGCGTTGGATGGATCGCAAAATAATTTTCTTGAGGTGTTCTATTGGATAAAGTCAAGCAAACATGAGGGCCAGTCAATAGTATTTATTCCTTCATCCTCTAGGAATTTTATACCAATCACTAATAGCAGTCAGGGTGTCGTTGCCTAGCCTGTAGAGACCTGTGGATCTCTCTATGAATATGCCTCCCCAGACCCACCACTAAACTGGTAAAGCTGAACAATGTTCCAGGAAGCAAAATCTCAAGATCTCTACAACTTCTCCAGTACCATTCACATCTGTCACATGTGCTTAGAGTGAACCTGCTCTGATCTGTGAAAAGCAGAGGGCACCAGTGATGGACCTGCCAATTCTGGTATTCTATAGTAAATGCCAATTGGTGCTGACAATTTGCACGAGTGGCTTGCTGAAGGTTATTTTGTGGTGCTCTGGGAGTGCTCATCCCATTCATCCTTGCACAAAGGAGCAGATACCAGTCCTATTAATGGGTTATGGACCTTCTACGGCCCTGTCCAGCTCTCTCAGAGTAACTGCCTGTCTCCTGGAATCTCCTCCATGCTCTTGAGACACAACAAATCATGTGGCAATGACACGTACTGATGTGCCATCCTGAGTGAGTTGACATCCTCTTTAGTTTCCTGGTGTCCTCTTATGCTACCAAATTTTTTAAAAAGTAAAATAAACAAAGTGGTGGGAAAAAGATGCCTCCATCTGTAAAACCATCCATGTTTTGAGGGTTTTCTCAGGGATGCTCCCTCTAGTCTAGTTAATTTCAGTAATACCAAGCAGCTGAAACAGATTAACAATATGTTCCAATGTTCCAGAAGTTTAACTCACTTGATGCTTTACCTTTAATATCAAGAAAAGACCATTATTATATACACACACACACGCACACACATAATAATTTTTTTGGCCCACATGAACTTTGCTTTTGGTGCAATGGTCATATTTTTTCTAACTGGGTGTCTTTTTTTTAGTCTCTGCTGACGGCATTGCAGCAGAAAGGCAAGCCAAAAGTGAGATCTCATTACTAGTTGGTTCCTCTGGCCAATTTGAGTGCCAATCCTGGCAAAGTGACACACATACAGACACACACACAATGACTGCACAGGCTGTGACACACTCACACTTCTATACTTGTAAGGGCCCTCTGTGATACAATACAGTCCCTAACACGTAATCCACCATAGTTACATTTTTAACTTTAACCATGATCCTAATAACAACTCGAAGCTCATTTGAAAACCTTGAGGAAAAAATGACCAGACTTTCTGAAAAACCCTTAAATACATACAGATTTTACAGCTCAACACACGGACACACACAAACACACACAAACACACACAAACGGATATGCTGTCCAAGTCTCACAGCAGAAAGACAGATTGGAGTCAGTGTGAGAAGAGTGCAAAGAACGTTTCTCTGGCTGCCCATTGTGGGGATGACATCATTGCGCATACGTGGTGATGAACAATGTGTTCCAAGCCAACTCTGGTGAAAAGTGCAACTGTCCCTGGCTCTGTTTCCCTTTCAGACTGGAAACTGTCACACTCTAACAGTTTTTCTGTGTAACAGCAAACAACTCGGACACACCCTTTGCCTTTTGTAATGAATGATTGGAAAATCACTGTACTGCTACATTGCAGCAAACCCTTACTTTCAGAGCTAAATTCATGCTTGTCTCCTGTATTTTATTTTTGATGATGGTACCTAAGCATTTCAAAAAGGAGAGATCATTTGGAAGAACTGAACATGCTTTATTGTGATACGGAAATTCATTGATCTATTTGGCAGTTTGGGTCTCCAATGACCCCTCGTGGCAGAACAGAATCCTAGGTGGTGGTGAAGATGGAGATGGAGGCTTGGATGGGCTCTGAGTGACCAGAGTGAGGTGGAAATGGGGGAGGAGACAGGATGGAGGAATGAGAGACAGACTGACAAAAGAGCACTGAAATTTAAAACACATTGGTTGGCGGCTGATTGGCTCACAGTTAATCTTCATTGGCAGGGAAGACAGTGATTAGAGGATGAAGATGTTAACTTTAGGATGTGGAGACTCGTTTCAATACAGGGCCAGGATTTCTGCCACTTGTTTCTCCAATTTACCATCCACCAGCTACCGTTGTGGAAATGCCTCCATGAGGTTAACTGTGAAGTTATTATGAAGCCCCTTATTTAAATGAATGAGGTGGAGAACTATAACTTAACTCTTCAGCAGTGGAATCTTGCATGGTGAGCGTCCATACAGGTCATAGTAGTTCAATTGTCAATTGATACCCAGTCTTTCTGTACCTTTCCACAAGTGGGTCTTAGCTCTTGGACAACTCTTCGGATCATACAACCCCCCTCCCAAACTCACACATTTTTATTTTGCCTCGAACAACCGAGTACTTCTAACGCCGAGCACTAAGTACTCCACTTTCTAAAACTGACTACCATATTTTTCGGACCACAAGGTGCACCGGAGTATAAGGCGCATTAAGCGAAACAAAACAGTCAGATAAGTCAAACTTTACTCAACTCATTCCTCTTGCTTCCTCCACTTCCGTACCATTGATTCATTAATGTTGAATTCTCTCACAGCTGCTCTATTCCCATGTTGTTGCAGTATATTAATGACTAACCTCGTATTGTGGATGGATTATCTCAGTTGTTCTCCTGACTGAAGGTTGTTCCGTTTACAGCATCCTGCCATGCGATTGCATTTGTCCCTAACCATCGAGAACCCTTACGTTAACTTTTATTGAGTGGAAAAAAGTTAGCGTTCATCCTCCAGCTTCACTCCGTTTATGTTATGCTAACATAGCTGTGTCGCTAGCGATCACGTAG
>VUQG01044830.1:7789-20042 GCA_015106755.1 Etia nguti | reverse complement strand
GTATTTTCACCTCTGCTAACAGGTTATGGGCCCAGAGTAGCTAAGACTGCCAAGAGAAAGTTCCGTGTTTTTGCCACCGAGGGCGCCATCACTCCCCTGAGAAATGCTGGAGAGACATTGAGCGAGGGATTATTAGCAGTAGCGATTTTTGATACGGGCGACACGGGCGGTTGCCCGGGGCGGCACAGTGGTGGCGGGCGGCATCAAGGGCATCGGCAAAAAAAAAAAAAAAAATTGCTCGTACTCATGCTGCCCCGACGTCAGCCAGCGCATTTTGGGAATGTCATAGGCACGGATTGGTTTTCTATCGCCCCTTTGCTGGGAGTAAGGGCGCCCTCGTTTGCGAGGTGCGCCTGCTGCTTGCGGCACAGGGAGGAGAAGGCGGGGCGGCGGGGGATTCTCGGGCTGGCTGGAGCAGCATTTAATAACCAACTCGCAAAATAAAAGAAAATAAAAACAAACCAACAAACACGAAAACACCAGACATAAACTTTGTCATCTCCGCTACATACAGTACAGTATATAGAGAGACCAGACGACGAGGCTCCAGTTACAGCAGTGCAAGTAAAACAACAAATATAAGAAGAGTAAGAAAATAAATATACACTTTAGGACTAGGGGTAAAGGGATCAATAACAATTTAAAATTTATATTTTGATGTGACATGCACTGCCGGTTTACAAACCGGCGTCTGAAAATACAGATGACCGAGGAGCAGGGAACAGAGACATGTGTATTCCCTTTAATCCACATCTGTGTGCTTCAGATGCGGACTAAAGGGACCCAAAGCCAGAAAGTGTCAGCGCAAGCAGTGGTGGAGCGAGTGTTAAAGCCCCACACATCAAGACATGAACTACAAACAGAAAGAACGACGGGACAACTTGCAAAACGTTTGCGATGTGTCAAACGGCAAGTAGTACGCATTCCAGACGAGCCACGAGGACAGAGATCCAATCAGGTGTCAAAAAGAAAGGTCCGATGGTGGACACGGGAGCAACGTCGCATATGATTACTGATAAAACAAAATTCAGCAAATACGACGACAGTTTCCAGGCCAAGACAGAAGACAGTATTTTGCAGTGTCCGGTCACCCCCAAAGCAGAGGCGATAAAAGAAGAGATGAAAGGGAAGAGGAAGGGCACGGGCATCAGGAAATGCAACCGGGAGTCTCAGTGCACTGCAAAGAGAGGAGAATAGATTTAGTGGCTGAGGCCATGAGACCCAGAGCAGAAGAATCAAAGCAGATTCTTTCAGACTTACAGTTTGCAGGTAGATAACTGGCAGGAGGGGGAGGTCGAGAGGTCCGGGTGAGGCAGCCAGACTCCAGAGCAGGGAAACTAAACCATCAACAAGATGAAAGTGAGTGTTGTCACGGATGAAACACGGTAGTTGGCTGAAAGGCTGTAGAGAGAAACACAAGGTCAGTTGCTTTCTGTGGAAAACTCTTCTCACCAAAACTGTGGTAGCCAGCATTAACTGTGGCTAGCAGAACACTTGGCAAGGAGTAGTGGTGAGCGCTGGTCTTTAAAGCTGGCAGCACAATTGCTCGCAGGTGTGGAGACGCGCCAGAGTGCAGCCACTCCGCCCAGAGGTGGAGACAGCAACTCAGATGAAGACTCCTGAACTCACCCGGACCATGAAACTTGGACTGTACTCCACAACTGCTCTTGACATTTGGTGGTTGCTGGTGTTTGACAGTTTCTCCCACTGAAAACGCTACGTCCAGATGAACAGAATCAACTTTTGGAGATTTACTTACCTGGATGATTGAGAATGCATCAAGATGATGCTTGACAGTTATTCGTGGAGTGGACGTCGATTGTTAGGGACAGCCTTACAGAGTTTTCACTTAAGTTTTAATTCTTATACCTCTAAGGACTGCAAGAATTCCTGCTGCAGACACAACATACCAGTAAGCCCGCAGCAGCAGTGAAAGAAAAGAAATCTGTTCTTTCACTTTTAAATTCTCTCTTTCCATTCCCAACTTTTACTGCCTTGGGTTTGGGATCCAACACAACTATCAATTTATGTATTTTGTTGTTATTGATGTTCAGCAAAATTTAAAGAGTTAGGTGCCAAGTGATGATGCACGTCAATAAATTAAAAAGAAATGTTGAAAAGAATTTTAAAAACATGTTTATTTCTCTGTTAACATTAATCAAAACTTTGTAAAAACCACTGGAAATGGGCAAAGGAGCTCTCGAGCCGCAGGTCTAAGACCTCTGCTCTAGTCATCCCAGGTGGTAACACAATTTATGAAACAAAGTATTAGAAATATAAACCAGTGTCAAGTGTATGCATGATCTGTTGACAGTGTGTGTGCGTGTCCAGTGTGTTTTAAATGAGTGTTACACCTTCAACAACAGCTCATATAAACAGTGTCAGTCTGTAGATTTGACTTCATTAAACTTAAACCATAAAATGCAGAAGGAAATATCTGAGATCCTCTGTGCTAAACGTTCATCACCTCAGCCTAGATAACATAAGGAGATTGGAAATTAAGCAAAATTTTTCCTGAACAACTACTAAAGTTTAAACATGAGCCACCAATTATAAAGAAGTAAAGAATTTGAGGCTGTGCTAACATCAGTCTTACTGTAGAGGGCAGTGTTGGGCTGTACAAAGAAGCCCTTCAGCGGTTTACGTTTCATGGACGGTTTGGTTTAACTGATATCATTTAGGTAGTTAATTCTTCTTTTTTTGATGCGATTATTATTATAAATGTGAGAAAAGGTGGTTACTGTGTATAGCATCCAAAAACTATCAATTTGTAACAATCAACATTATGGACTTGATTAGATTGCTTATGGTCCTGTGACATCTGCAGTCATACAATACAGTTGCAGTAACAGCAGCAGTAGTCTAAGGGACAGACTGATATGCTATGCCAAGAAATTGCAGCTTTGAAGTGAACATGTCTCATTTTGGAAATGCCTGTTGACTCAGCTGCTTTGTATTTCTTTGTCTTCATTGCCTCATCCACTTGCATCTATGGTGTGATGGCCGGAGACCATCATATCAGCACGAGTGGTATTTTCAGTGTATGGTAACCTTGGCACCAAGTCTTCTTTGTAAATATGCTGAAGGCAATTTGCAATTTCACTGAGACAAAATGTTTTGCAGCAAGACAAAAGCATCAGAAAACATCTTGCAATGTAGCTAATGTCTGCCTTTTTAAAAAATTTTCTCCATTACTTATAGACCAAAGACAGCTCTGCTCCGTCACACCTCTGACACAGACAGATTGGTTCCTTGCCAGTCCTAAATCAGACATTTCTTTATCACGTAGTAAAACTGAGACATGCAGTTGAAATTACACTTTTTTCTGAAAAAGAAAAGTTTAAACAACTCTTTCCCGTATCTTCATATGGCTCATTAGCTTTTTTCCCTCTGTGGTTGGTACAGCTCTGCACATCAATCTTATGCTTGAAAATTGGTGTCGGTAGACTTCTTCTCCATTCCTCAGGTATCCTCTCACTGTCCTAGATTGTGTGAAAGAATCTCCAACTGATGACATACTTGTGGAGATAAATTACAAAAGCTAATCCTTCCTCATTCACTAAATCTCCCTCATCTGTCCTCCTCTCTCTCATTTTCTACATCATCAGCTCCTCAAAGAACTCCTGCCATTTTCTCAACAGTCTCTTCACGTGTTAGCACATTTACATTTTCATCCTCTAATGTGCTGCACATCCCTTCCAGAGTGATCTCTCTCTCTGTCTTACACACATCACTGTCAGGCTTTTTCTTTGCCACCTCTATCTTTGCTGTACTCTTAGTGTTTCTTGTTTTGTTCATCTTCCTGACCATCCCACTTTTTCTTTGCTAACATCTTCCTTTGAATCCTTTCCTCTACTTCCTCACTCTCCCACCAAGCCATCCTTATCTTCTTTCCTCTGTCCAGAGGATGCACCAAATACCTTCTAGCAGTTTTCTTCAACACTAAAGCTGTGCTTTCTCAGTCATCTGGTAACTTTACACTGGGTGGTAGTGAAAAGTAGACAAATTCAGTAGCACCTTCTCATTCATCTTCTTCTTTACTTCTTCTTCATTTATTTGTTTTTCTTGCTTTGCATCTGACTTCTATTGTATGTCGAAACAGCATTAAGATTGGCCCATCCGTCTATGGTGCAGTGGGGAAATGACGAGGCTTTTACAACAATGTTTCTCAACGTTCTGGCGTTACATGACATTTTTTGGTCGCTGTCCTCAAGAGAAAGAAAGAAAAAAGAAGCAACAAACAAACAAAAAACAGAACAAAACAGTTTTGCAGTGGTGTGTGCGCGTGTGCGCGTGTGTATTTGTGTGCATGTAGAGCCTCAGCATTATCTGCAGAGTTATCCACTTTCTCTCAGTTTTTTTCAAAGCTCAGAGAACCAGAGAAAAGGTAAGACAAGTTTTTATACTGATGAACAACTTCAAACAGTCAACAATTTTTCTCTGCCAGTTGTAATAATAATAATAATAATTCCAATGTTGTAACTAATTAATTTTGTATATCTAAACTTTTCTTATTTTGGCTGACATGCATTTGATATATTTTCCTTATTTGACATATATACTTATTCTTTCTTGGATCTTATGATTTGTTTGAGTAATTGAGTCGACAGCTATACACAACAATATGGAGTGGTGATTAGGTCGCCAATAATAAACTGTTGGCATTTAAAAAAGAAAAAAAAAGCCTATGATATGCCATACAGGCTGCACAGGTTGAAATCTCCTCGCATTTCAACCCTCCTTTCTCATCACATTGTAGTCTACAGTCTGTGTCACATAATTCTGCTCACTATATGCCTCAGAGACAGGCCTCTACAAGCACACTGGACTGATATGAGCCTTTTAACCAGCTTTACGACCTTATACTGTACTGTGGCAGTTTCAATCCTCTTGTTGTTGAGGCACGTCAGAGGTCGAACGAGATCATCAAGGCACACCATAATAACTGTAAACGATGTTATTATCATAACAGCTGTGAAAGTTTAAGTAAGTGCCTGAACGTATTTGTATTTATGAAAATGCAACTCTAAAATGATAGTACCTTGATACGATACAATACGTGCCATTACGTGATATAAAAGACATTTTCAGCTAGTGTTCCCGTGGTGTTATCAAACTTTTTTTTTTTTTTTTTAAATTAGTGAGAACTGTCATTGTGTTATTTTAAACAACTGTTTTATCAGCCTTAAAACCGTTCCACCTTAAAAACTTCCTCAAATTGCTTACTGGTCCAAAATACAGTAAAGCATAATGCTGCTTCATGTTAGTCTTACTAAGCATTCATTTCAATCTATAGTTCTCTCAAATGATTGTTTGGAATACATTCTAGCTGTCAGCAACATGAAAAGTTAACGCAGATAGCGACTCAGACTCAGGACGGGTGAGCTTGATACAGTGACTGGGGAGACACGAGTAAACACAGGAGAAGACAGACACTGAGGGAGGGAGAACTAAGATGAACTGAAGGCTAACTGAAGCACACTTTAAACATGACGAAGGAATAACCATAAACCTAAGAATCACAATGAACATTCAAAAACAAACAGCATAATATCCCGAACTAGAAAACACTTGGTCAAGGACCCAGTGCCCTAACCCCTGCAATTCGGAGAGGATAATACATGCACTTAATACAAGTGTAACAATATGTCTTTTTATTTTAAGAACCTTTTAACAAACGCTTTGAAGACGAGAAAAAAACAACACTGGCATGTGCAGCCCTACTTTTACATAAAACATAATTTTGCATTTTGTCTATTTGAGTTCACACGTAAAAAAGTCGCCCACTTTCAAACAAATAAAACATAGCAGTGGCCCAATAATTTTAGAATAAAATAGTGAGGTTAGTGTGAATTCTGTTTCTAAGCATCACTGCAGAGCTTCTCCATATCAGGGCTGTAAGAAGTCACGTTAATATTCATGCAGGACTGCAGAGTGTCGTCAGTCAAGAACAAGTGGTGTTTGGACTTCATAGTAGTACTGTAGTACAGAGACTTCTGGCTAAGGCTTAGTGCTTTGAGTTTGGCAAGCAGCTGCTAGCTAGCTTTCTGGTCTATATCAACTTATAGCAAAGTGGTAAAGTGGAGAGAGACGCTGGAAGGTTACACAGACTCGGAAGAGTTTGTGTGTTTTTCCTTCGGACTAGATGCAGCTTTCTGAACCATCTTTTCAACATCCTTATACCGATCACTACACTGTGTTTATGTGCTAAAAGAGAAATCATCCGCGTCCTTGTTACTAAAACTGATTCTGAAGTATTTCACTAACTCAGCGGACATTGCAACGGTGGCAGTTTGTCTTAAAACAACAACTGTAATGTCGAAATTTCAACTTTATTCTCAAAATGGTCAAAAATATTTTTCTTAATGTGGCCCCAATGCTCCGTCGTATTAAAAGGAAGGTTATGCCTGTAACATTTAAACATTTTTTAGGTTTATTTTTTATTTTTTCACCCAAAGCTTGCAGGAGCCACAGCTGAGGGCCAAAAGAGCCCGCAGCTCGCGGTCGCCGACCCCTGGTCTAATGGCCGTACCTGTCTCGTGCGTTTCCTAGCCTGTTTTTTCGATTGTGCATTACCCTACAAGAGGATGAATGTTTATTTGAAAATATATTTGTTACGTCTCACACAAACTCTTTAACCCTTCAAAACCTGAACCATGAAATAGCTGCGAGAAATCTTTAATTTTTTGATAATGGAGTGTAATGAAGTGTTTGTTTGTTGAACTCCTCTGGAGTGTAAGCAATGCACTTCTAGTATACAAACCTAGAAAATTATGTTTAACTGAGGGAACACAAGCAATTATACTCAAAGTAATGCAAATGTAGACTTAAATTAGGTTATTACATTTAAAGACATATATCTATGCGTAAAGTCTTTGTAGTGATTTTATATGATCCATCCTTAACTCTGAGCCTCCATTTCTGTTTTCTCCAGGCATGGCCGTCACCTACCAGCAGCCCACCCAGCTGGTGGCAGTCACCAGCTCTCAAAATATTGGGCAGTGGAGCACTGGCCTCTGTGATTGCTGCGCTGATATGGGCACCTGTAAGTTAACCCAGCAAACTCTACAAATGGCAGTGATTTTTTGAAAGGTAGCAGAGTTTCCGAACTCAGGGGGAAAAAATACAAGGTCTTTTGGTTGATAAAATATCTGGGACGATCTCACCCATCAGGGAGTTTTTGTCCATTTTCGAAATTTCCACCAGAAGATTTGCAGCACAATGTTGGAGAGGTCAGCAATGTTGTCCCTGTGCCTTCCTGAAAAGTGGGAAAACATATGAGAACCACACACAGGCAAAAAGATCAGAGTCCAGCCTTGAAAACAAATGACGCCTTTCAAAGTGTACTCACACTGCCATTAGATACATATTTATTACAAATATATGAAACAGTACCTCTCTCTCTCTCTACCTCTCTCTCTATATATATACATGTATTTTGTTTGTTTTTCTCCCTTGAGGTTGCTGTTCCCTTTGGTGTTTCCCCTGCATGCAGTGTGATACAGCCAACAAACATGGATGGTGTTGCTGCATGCCATTCCTGGATATTCCCTGTTGTTGTCTGGTGTCTTGCTTTCTCCGCAAGTCCATCAGAGAGCGCTACAACATCCAGGTAAAGCTCTGTTAGGGATGCGATGACTAAATTTCTTTGTTGGCCTAATTATTTGTTTGATGATTCCTTAAAAAATGCTCCAGCTGGCACTAACATGGTTTAAGAGTTTCAGTTCGGTGACCAATGGAGGAAGTACAGTTTTAAAACTTCTGCACTGGCTTCATTTTCATAAGCCTTGAAGGTTGCTGCTTGGGGTATACAGTTAAAGCATTTAAAAATTATTTATACTGATCTTTGTATCTACTGCCTTATATGTCTGTATTTTTGTATTGGTGTTCATAACATAAATTATAATGTACAATTTATGAGATCCACAAAAAGTGTACTGAAAATGATTAAAGGTTCCGCTGTATCCTGATCTTTCCTCCTCATCCTCAAGAAGCTCCGAGCTGTCTCATCACCCTTATTATTTAGCTTATGGGTTGCACTGTCACAATCAAACAGGTATCTATGTCATTCAGCGTCATGAAAGAAGTGAACTCGATACTGAGTTTTGTGACATGTTTGCATGAAAGGAACATATAGAGGGTATAAGGGAGTTGGGTGACCTCCAAATTAGAGAAGGAAATCTGTACATCTGTTATGTCTCACTGTTAAGAGGCAAAGTGAAGAGGCCCTCTTCATTCTGATGCCGATGTTGTTGCTGGTACTGTAGCATTCCCCCACGTTTTACACAGAAACAACCACGACAGCTGCAAATTAAACCGCAGTAACGCCTGCTGCTTCATCCTGTCTCTCTCTCTTCTTCCTCTTCTCCATCCTGCAGGGCTCTTGCTGTGATGACTGCTGTAAAATAATTTGGTGTTACGAGTGTGTCTGGTGCCAGATGCATCGCGAGGTGAAGATCAGGGCCAACCAGCAGCCCACCACCGTGACGGTGGTCGCCATATAGGCCATGTTGATAGGATGTGATTGTTTTATTTTGTGGGTTGAGAGCATATGTTACTGTTAAAACCAGATGTTGAGAGTTTTGTTGGTATATTAATGTGTTGGATGGTGTCTGAGCTTCATTGTGACAAATAAAATCCTTCTATTTCATATAATCATCGCTGTCATTATAATCGAATTCTTCTTCAGATCTGAGTTTAACCTGTGTTCAAATAAAGACTATTAAAATGCACTTACTGTGATGCATTATTCTGATAGGTTACCGAATAAGAATATACATTCAGAATTGGTCTTTATCTACACAAAAAAACATCATACTGTCAAAAACATTTTGCAGTTTCTCAGTCTGCTGTGATACTTTGCACCAAGATGCTTTCAGACACTCAGAGACTGCGAGCATCACCTTGCACTTTCTCCCGAGGAGTGGGGTACCTCAAGGACATGTAGCAGGCACAAGTACAGACTTTCTTTACTTAGGTAGAAGTACAGATACCCCTGTTAAAAAATATTCCAGGAAAAGTTGAAGTATTGAAGCAACTTTTGTACTCAAGCACAAGTGAAAAAGTACAGGCTCTGAAATATACTTAAAGTAAGAAAATAAAAAGTAGCTCTTTGGAGGACACTTCTACTAATCATTTTTGTACAAGTGTAACTGAACCTTGTGCTATTTTAATATAATAATAATAAAATAATGTTAGTACATAATACAAATATATGATTCAAAATTCTAATTTTAATTAATGTGCTCAGTAGGACACTCATAACAATTTCTATGAAGAGCTCGAGTAGATTTTCTTAGTGTGCAGGCTGTGATCAGCTGACCTGCTGCTCTTTGTGGATGTAAAAAACTGAATTCAACAAGATGTCAGCAGATATTACACAGCTATCTTGGCTGATGTCCATCCTCTATACTGACAGTACACTGTTTATTGTCTTTATACTAGACAGTATACACATGGTATAAAGGTGGAATTCAGTGAATTAATCTAACCATCATCATCTTAAATGCAAATAAGTCTACTACAGTTGATGTAAACAAACACTGACCGTGGACACCACAGCCACTGTGCACAAGTCCAATACAGTGCTTTACAGTAAGTTCACCACAGTGTGACAAGCTAGTCTCTTTATCCCATACAAACTACAAGTATTTTTAGATTTGAATAACACAAAGTTAGTATGGCGTAGTTTGTTTTGCAGACTATGCAAAAATGATGACAATACATTTAAGCTTAAAATATTTTCTAAGCGTCACTGATCAGTCCTTACCTTTAAATCTACCCTCTCTTCTTCCTCTCCTGTCGTGTCTTTTCTTACCTCTTCCTCCATCTTTGAGTGAAGTTAGCTCTCTGCTGTCCACTTGTTTAAGTTTTCACAAAAATAAAAGTTAAATTAAATTTGGTTGCGCGTGAACCTGTTGGAGTGGCACACAGTCCCCTGATCCTTAACATAAAAAAACATAGAGAGGTAAAGGTTGGAAGAAATGGAGGAGCTGTTAAATTAGCTTCATCACCGTCTTCCTACATACTTAATCTGAAGAGGAGCACATTTTATTTCTCCTGGTAATAATGTTGTGACAGGATGCACTTAGGCAATCTAACTGTCATGGCACAGACTGCTGTTACAGCTCTTAAACACACTTCAGGAAACTTCCAGCCATGAAATGTGGAAGGAAAGTGAGATCCTCTCTGCTAAATGATAATCAACTCAGCCCTTTCAGCAATGATAAGGAGACTTTATAATAACCATGAACTTTATCAACAACGACTAAAGGTAAGAAAGCGAGAAGGTGAGGCTGTGCTAACATCCCTTCTGCTGCGGAGGGCAGTGTTGGGCTGCCCTTCAGTCCTTCATAGTTAAGTGACAGGCTTTCTGTATTTAACAGTTGTTTTTATGTGTGTTTGTTTTTGTTGTGTCATTCTCATTCTGAATGTAAAAAAAAGTGGCCTCACATTTAAACTGAATTTCAGAGACACTTTGCAGATGTCAGTTCATCTTTTTTGTAATCACATTTTCGCTCAGTTACTCTGTAATGCAAACCTGACCTCAGGATGTACCGCTATGGCACAGATGCCACCTCCTAAAAATAACTAAAAGACTGCTGAGACCTGATGAAGCCAGTTAAGAGCAGACAGCCTGCAATGCGGAGTTAAAAACTAATACTAAATTTGGAGGGAAATCATGTGAGAGGCAGAGGAGGAAGATCAGACACTTTCATTTCAGAAGACATTTGAGTGCTCGTGGAGCGACAGCCATGTGAAAATAAAATGGCAGAAACTCACACGTCTCATTAGATGTCTGTTGTAGAGAAGTATACAAATAATACTATTAATGAATTCCATGCATGATATTAAATCATGTTTTTCACTGTTTAAGCAGTAAAAAGCATCCCGTTATCCTTGTATTACCAAATGCACAGTGTGTGAAGAGCATATTATTATTATTTGCATAAAAACTTTGATAGGTTAGAAACTTCCGATCACCCCTGTGGGTTTGCTGAATTTCATATATTGTCTGATGTGCACCAAATGAGACAGAGAATGCAAATCTGTCTGTTGGTGCCTGTGAAAAAGAAAGTAAGAAACCAGACAGGGCTGTAGATGCATCACTTTCATGCTTCACTGCTTTTGTGCAAGAGTGGCATGCAAATGCAATTTAACACTATGTTAAAGTGCACTTTAAATAAATGTTGACAGGAAAGGATTCTTTAAAAAAGAAAAGGCAGTAGCCCACATACATGCTTACACCCTTACAGGTGGTTTAAAGGTGATAAAACACAGACAAAGGAAATCAGTCACACCCAGTACTCACTTGTTTAGTGTTACATAAATTTTATCATTGCTCCATTAACTCTACACATCAGATTCTCCTACATCTTCGTAATTTCTTTCTTCGTAAATGTAAAGAGGCACTGCTGCTATGAATTCTTTTAGGAGCTCATAACAGCAGTGCCTCTTTACATTTTCCCCACACATAACACCAGGGCCACAACTCTAAAAAAATACGAATAAAAAACTAGTGTTAGGTGGGCAGCTTGACTGAGACAGACCAGAGGTTAGAGTGAGAGAAAACAAGGTGACTTATTTGAGCTACCCAAATAAGCCCTGCTGTGCTCAAAAGAGGACACCCTGGCCTTTCCAGTGGTATCTCATGTGTTTGGGTGGCCTTTCTTAGCTCATATAAGCAGGACTTCACAAAAAAAATTTAAACTGAAAGATGCTTGTGTCTTTGGTTCCCATATTTGATTATTATGTTGCTGCTGGTGTGGTGATAAGTTTTATTTTTAAATAAAACTGTTGACCTTCTTGTTACAGCCTTAGCAGGCGTTGACAGACTCAAGTAGTGACAGTGACAAACATTGTTAGACCCTCCACATCAACTCTTAGACTGATTTCAATGTGGGATTGTTCAAAACACTTCAAGTCACACCTGAAACCACAAAATGTTCCAGGAAGTATCGAGGCAGAGTGCAAAACAACAATGGACGCTAACAATCAGTCATGTCAACCGTATCATTCTGTAGAGGTTTTATTTATTCTGTGGAATTTGTTTTTCTTCTAAAACAGTTTTACATTCAGACACATACAGCTCCTGTGTTTACACCACACAGAATACAAGTCAACAAGTCTACATCAATCAAGTTTTAATAATAGAGAAAATGATATAATGATGAGAATAAAATACTTTGAACATTAAACTTGGCACTGCCCATAACTTTTACTTTTAACACTTTCTTTGCTGGAAGTTCACTTC
>VUQG01044829.1:28480-43975 GCA_015106755.1 Etia nguti | reverse complement strand
CATGTATAATGTAAACAGAATTGGTCCTAGCACTGAACCCTGTGGAACTCCATAATTGACCATAGTGTGTGAAGAGGACTCTCCATTTACATGCACAAATTGGAGTCTATTAGATAAATATGATACAAACCACTGCAGCGCAGTACCTGTAATACCTACAACATGCTCTAATCGCTCTAATAGAATATTATGGTCAACAGTATCGAACGCTGCACTGAGGTCTAGCAAGACAAGCACAGAGATGAGTCCACTGTCAGAGGCCATAAGCAGATCATTTGTAACCTTCACTAAAGCTGTTTCTGTGCTGTGATGAGCTCTGAAACCTGACTGAAACTCTTCAAATAAGCCATTCCTTTGCAGATGATCTGTTAGCTGTTTGACAACTACTCTTTCAAGGATTTTTGATATGAAAGGAAATGTGCCTAATATTTTGGTCATTGCTGAGCTTTCACTGACCTTTGAGACTTTATAGTCATATTTTCATCCTCCACAGATGACATGGAGCAGAGAGAGAAATATGTTTCTTAGTAGTTCATAAATTGTTTTCAGTTACAGTTTTCCTCAATCAATTTGATGAGAAAAGGAAAAAGGAAAGAATAAAATCAAATAAAAAGAAAAATGTAGAAAGTCACTGATTGTGAGTAATTGTTGTTCTGCCATTATTTCTCACACCCTGAATGTAGCATTCCTCAATTTAAAGTATGAATCAAAGGATTTCTTCACAAAAAAATGTTGTTTAATCACCACCTACTGTGTTTTTTTATTTCCTGGGGATGACCAATACAAAAACAGTGGCTCTGGTTTGAGTTCAGAGTGACAAAAAGTCTGTGTTGTGGCCAGCAGACATTGTCAGCTGGCCACCCTGCATCGGGAGGACACGCTTGGCTGTCCAAATCACGGACAAACAGTATCCCACAGTTGTTTATGTTTTTGAACCCATTTTGCACAAAGAGGCATTTTTTGGAAAATGTATTGATAGCAATGTTGAATATTATTACACAGGAATAAACAACTACACGTAAAATAGTTACACCATGAGGGGGACAGTAACTGCGTGTGTATATATCTGCATATAGTAAAAACTGCATATAGTAAGATTGTCTCTATCCCCCATTGTAGAAATTCGTCTTATGTAAACAATAATGTGGCGCACAGCGTGACGTCAAAAAAGGCACACACCTTTGACGTTGTGTGACGAACTCCGTATTCCTCATCCACATGAAAACGCAAAAACTGAGTTTTCGAAATTCTCCAACCTGGCAGGAGTTTTTAAAAATCTCAGTTTTCGGTGATTCACGCCGTTTACCTGTGGATGAAAGGCCCAGACAGATAGAAACAGCTGCGTTTTCAGAAATACCCGTGTAGATGTGGACGTAGCATAAAAGAGTTAGCTGTTTATTTTATTGCTGCCTGTAATTTATTGCAGTTTACTTTTATTTGTTTAAATGTTTACTAAAGGCTTAAGAGGTGAAATAACTGTAATGGAGTTTGAGAACAAAATATGGCTGTTTGTGGTTGGTGGTTTGTGGTTTTTTTGTAAAACCAAGGGGGGCATAGCAAAAAAAGTTTGGGAACCACTGTCTTAGTGGATCATACTATAGCAAAGTCTTTTCAAATACTCTTTCGTTTATGACTGCTCTAACTCTGTCACCTGGCCTTAAAGTCTCATCTTCTAAGTCAGACTTTTACACCTGCTCATTTCTCCAATCCTTTTCTTTTTACTTAGTATCTCTCTTACCATAACATTCACTATTCATACAAGACATTTAACTTTATTTGCTTTTTTTCTGTTATTTGAGCTAATGTGTTTAATTTCTTGTAAACAATATGTTCGCTATCAGGGAAAATGTTTTATTATGTCTAATGAAGAAAACCCTTTAAGGGAAAAACCTATAGTTTTTTATGTATTTATGAACAATTTTTAAAATTCCACATATCATATTCCGGTAGTGGGTTAGGGTATTTATGATCCATAAGGAATAATATTTCACTTGGTTAAAGGAAATTAAATTATTATGATAAAATTGTGCTCTAAGAAGGTTCCGTGGTGGATGGTACAGCTATGATAGCCAAGTCCAGTTGCAGTTCTTGGTGTTTTCCATTAGCACTGAATTAAACTGAAGAAAAATTTTAGACTCCTGATATCTTCCATACTGTGTGCTGACCTACATTTTTTATCATGGACCTTCTACATTTCATTCAAAAGTTTGAACTAATCTGAAACTCTGTATTTCTTTAGTTCCGTGCTGGTACTAGGACCAGTATTTGACTAAAGTGCAATACTCAAGATGTGCAGAGCCTCATAAATGCTTATATTATCAAGAGTGCCATTTTCTAGATGGGTGTCAACTTGAGGTCACTATCAGTCATTTGACCTTTAAACTCAATTCTGCTCCGTGTTGTTCTCCGGGGAATTGAATGGGATGGCTGAACATTGGGTATATTTCCCCTGTCAATGAACTGCTAGACAATCCCTGTTCCTGTGTTCACGACTCACTGCACTGTTGGATTTTAACTGTATACTAGATCACTCAAACTGTCCAGCTCCCCAGAGTGTCAGCTGGGGGTTTCAAGATGGAGCAGCTCGTAACATCAGCGAGGACACTGGTGAAGCTTGCTCAGTAACAGCCAGATAATATTGTTATAAATTCTTTTTCATGTTTTTTCTTCTGTTAAGTATTGTTGTGTTCATTCTATATGCTTCAGATTTTGAGTATTCAATTTACCATATAAAATACAACATCTATTATTAGTAAGCACAGTTATGCTTTATACCATACAAATTTGCAATAAATCTAAGCTGCCACACATACTGTTTATATCTCATGTTACTGACCATCTAGCTAAATACTGTCATTGATCATAAGACAATGGCTCTGTTCCATAGTGGGTTTTTTGTCCCATTTCCCTCCATTCATCCCCAACCCTAAGGCTGGTTCTGATGAAGGTTTCTTCCTGATAAAAGGGAGTTTTTCCTTCCCACTGTCACCAAGTTCTTGCTCAAAGGGGGTCATTTTATTGTTGGGGTTTTCACTGTATTATTGTAGGGTCTTTACCTGACAATATAATGGGCCTTGATATACATAAAATTGGATTGACTTTCTTTTTGTAATTTAGTCTGAATCAACCTGGCTTTAGTCTTGGCAGCTTTTTAAAATTTCCTCTACACATTTGACAACAAATAATCACTAAGTGGGTAAATATGAGTTCATGGTTATAATTAACCAGATTAAATCAATGCCTGGAAAACCAATTCTTCACCTTTGATCAAATTAAGGCATAAAGAAGCACAACTAGCAGATCAGATTTAGCCAAGGAAACAGCATTCATGGACATTTGGTGCTTGGTAGCTGCGGAGTTGAGTAATAATTCTTGGTGGATTTATGACAGTAAGTAACACATTTCATGCTGGATTATTTAATGCACAGAGACTTAATTATTAACACAATTTCAAGTTTTCATTCTCTTGTTTTCCTTACTTGAAGATTAATGTTTGAAAGTCTGAGACCTCTTTTACATTGCTTTGGACAGATTACAAACACACACACACACTACACCTAATATTTTGGTGCTAATTCAAAGTCACAGCAACATTTATGTATGTCAGCAAAAGTGACTTCAGGCGACCTCTCACCTGGCTCATCATCAGCTTCCACTCACCTTGCTTCCCTGTAACCCTCAGATGGCATCATGGTCCATTCACCAGCTGACCGAGCATGAAATGATTATTATTAGGTTCCAAACTGTGCAGTGTGGTGTTCTGCTGGGCCTCTCTGCTGGCAGGCCAGTTTGGTTATTGGCATAAATCAGGTAACGGAGGTTGCAGCGGAAGGGGACTATTATCCAGATGCCTTCTATTTTTAGACAGGGAGAGAGATGGATGGGCAAGACATTAGACAAAGATGGAGATTTATCTCTCCAGAAATAGATGGAGATTGATACAGGAAGGGGGATTGGGAAATGAAATAACTATAAGGAGAAAAGAGGGATAGAAGAAAGGAATGAGAAAGGGGAGAAAGGGTCCAAATACAGGGAATTTAAAGGCTTAATGAGTATTTGCACAGCTCATTGTTTAGAAAGAACAACCTCGGCAACCTTGGCGCAGCCCAGGAACAGCTATCCATATATCTGGTATTTTACAAGCTGCATTAGCTACCTTATCCAGCTTTATTACTTACATGCTATTGTCATGCATCGTCAGCCCCACCTACTTACATCATCAGGCTGAGACGGCTGGAGTCATCACAGATTTGATAGATAGATAGATCTCACAGTGTCGATGTATACTCAATGACCATTTTTTCTGGGATACTTTGGTGATGTTCTCTCCCCCCAGATACTAATAAATGAGATTTTGTAACAATTTAATGAGTTACAAAAAGACCAGATTACATTATAGATTTTAATTAGTAATTGAAAGTAAAGCAGGACATATACTGTTTATACTTGTTTTAAAATGCACTTCATTTAATGTATTAGTTTTATCATTTTATCTAGTGCCTTCAGGTCACTGTTTTCTTTGAGCTGTTATAATATAATTATAATGTTGCTGCTTTCAGTGGTTCATAACACTGTAACTTGGGGGCAGATAATCAAATTTTGTCTGTCCTCATAAGGACTCAATATTGTCCTTATGACAACTATTTTATTGTAAAATTATGAGGGATTTCATTGATCAAAGAGTAGGTAAATGTTTTTGATATCGTTGTCCCTCTAAGCAATGCTGATCATTATAGTATTTTACATAAACCAATAATATTGTGAAACATTTTAGTCATTTCTATGTGCTGTATGTTTTCTGATCAAGGCAAAGCACCCTTACTGCTACAGCCCCAATAGAATTTGTGCCACTGCCTAGAATCCAACCAAAGCCATTTAGCTTGCTAGGCACATGTACATATCACTTCACTGTGGAGTGCTTTGAGAAATTAATGTCTTCCACTGGAAAAGTATTTTTACTTGTTTGTCATTTGTAACAGTGTGGATGTTGATGATAGTCTGCTAATAGAATGAAATGAGGAGAAGGAAGAGAAGAGGAAGGCTAGCTCAAGCTAAAAAGCCAGGAAAATCCCCTTCTGCACAGACACCCCAGTACGACCTTCACTACAGCCCATCACTTTTCTCAGTCCCAAAAGGAAGAAGAAGAAATGCTTGGTGCCCTGGTGTTTGGTTCTAGACAGAAACTGTCATGATGCATATACTTTTTAAAGATACAGTGGCAGAAAAAAACCAAAACCCCCCAAAAAACCCAACACTTTTTTTTTTAAAGTCCATGAACACTGAGCAAAAGAATGGGTGTAGCATTATGGTTTATAGCAGTTTTTTTCTGCAGGGGAAAATATCCCTTATTGTGCAAATTCTTTATTTAATAAATGATTGATTTAAACTGCTAGATTGTATTAATCCAGGGATTGCTTTATTTTACAGTAATGTCACACATTTTTTTTTTCTAAAGTTGCCTCACTCATTGGCCACAGTTACATTTTGTTCTGGTTCCACTGAATTAATTTGACCTTCATTTAATGAGATTTTTCTGCATGCAACACAGAGTGTGCCATCAGTCAGGTTTTGCTTATCCAGGGCTGTTTGGCACACCATCAGGTGCTGTAATAGAGCAGGTGCTCGTGTCTCAGAGCTGTGATTGTGTTTTGAAGAGGGTATTTCCTCAAGGCTCCCCTGTTTGCTGCTCTCTCTCAGAACAGGTGGACATCTTCATGCTTGCCTGATCAAAAATAGAAATGCTGCCATTTTATTTTAGCATTATTTATTTATGAAGTTCATAGTAGTTTTTAGCTGTTTTTACACGAGGCACTTAAACCCAGTGTACAAAACATTAGGGGCACGTTTACCTGGAAAGGACTAACAGACAAATATAGGTAAAAACCATCCTTTTTTTAAGGAGCTGTAAGTAAAGCCATGCTGGCAGGGATGCTGTTAGTAAAACTATACTTTGGAGAAAAGCACAGCTAAATGTTTTAGCCTGCTCCACTTTGTCAGACAAATTTTATTTAGGTTAATTCTTGATTCAGCAGGTCTCGTAGTAACCAGGCCTTGTGTGGGTATAACTCATCTTTAACAAGGAGGGTAACTCTTTTTTTCCACAAAGGTACGCTTGGATAGCTTTTATCCCATAATAAAAGACATCATTATATAAAAACTGCATTTTGTATGTACTTGTATGATCATTGTCTAATATCAAAATTTGCTTGACGATCTAAAACGTAAAATATGCATAAAAAAAGAAATCAGAAAGGCAAATGATCGGCAACGATCAGAATCACAAACCTAGTCTAAATCTTAACTGGCAGTACAAACATCAGTTAGAAAGTCTTCAGACTTTTCCGGAAGAAAGTGCAGGTGTTGCATACACTCGTCAAACACTTACCAATAGTTGCCACCCTTCACTATCAGAAACAACTGTGCGCTTAGTGACAGTGTAGGAACTGTCTTGAATATAGACTGCAGATATAGATGATTTGAAAAGAAATCAAACTGATGATAAATCAAGAGTCCAAACTGAACTTTATGGGAAAATATATACCGCAGAGAAATTGTTCTTGTATGTCCCGTTTATACAGAAATTGCATTGGATGGTTTCTATGTCTGTTGATTTGTCTATCTATAATACATACTGAGCACTTCCTGTATGCGAGCTGTGTTGACCTATTGCTTCTTGTTAAGAGAGTTCTTCATTCCTCGCACTGGTATCCTTCATCTTTTATGAGTCTATAACCTTCAGGTATTTCTGCTGCAAGGTAATAATCTGGAAGGTAATAATCGATAATCGCAAGGTAGATTAAAACCTGAAATCAATTTTTAAATCTAAATGTATTTTGCCAGAAATGTTAGAATCTCAGGTAAAATCTCACACAACTATTTCCGCAACCACCACGCAGCTAAAACAGCAAATGATTAAAGAGCAGGTAAATGGAAAAAGATGTAAACACAAAGCATGGATCATTCACCCAACACACGGATATGCCATTGGGTGCTGAAAGCAGAGATCTCACAGATTCTGAAACTTCAGGTTTCGTCACTCTCTCACCAACATTTACTTAACCAGCAGCAAAAGAAGATCAAAACTACGCCTCACGTTAGGAAAATATTGTAATAAATTCCTTCTTACTTTTGCTGTTTTGCTTCCACCACGATAGAATTGCACTTCCTACACAGCTCTTGGTCTGATTCGAGACCAGTTTGACTGTTGTGTACAGTGCTGTCTGATGCTTTTTTTTCCTGTTTGTTTGTTTTCCCCCAAAATGGCCTCTGACAATTTCTGCTCTTCAATAATAAATATAAACTTTTACGAATAATGCCAAGTTACAAAACGCTTAGCTGTGTCTTTAAACCTCTTCAACTTTGCTCTGCTTCACTTCAGGAGCATCAGGTAATGTTCATATGTTGATTCATGGTTTTCTTATATGTTATAAAAAGCCAGGCCATGAAAATCTCCTTCATATTTTTCTGTTTTATCCTCAGTTACTTTGACACAAAGGCATCTGCTGCGAGGCTTGCACCTCTAATGAAGACTCACAAGTCTCAGCTTTGTTTTTATACCCAGATAGTTGGATGTTGGTCCTGGGGCCTGCTGCAGCTACTCCACTCAGTGCTTCGATTACCATGGACACCACTGTTACCTTCACCCTCCGCATCTTCTCGGCTTCTCTCTCAGTCCTTGGTATTTCTCAAGCTTCTTGTGTTCCTTCTTCCTGATCTTGCTATCACTTACTTACTCCTCTGATTGTCCACCACTACTTGTTTAGCTAACACCAGTTTTTTCATCTGTATCTGGAAGTCCCACAGGATCTTAGCTCAGTCATTCTCAACCACCCCGGGGGGCGTATCAAATTTTGACCTGGGGACTTCCAGGCTGTTTTGACACAGAAGTTCCTGTATACTATTCCAGTCACTTGGAATTCCATGCATGCTCTGCCTGCCAGCTTCTTGCATCCAGCAGTTAAGTACCACATCTTTGCACAGCCTGCACCTGCAGGCTTACCTGGTGTGACCCCACCCTCTATTGCTATTGTACTTAGATCTTGCTCCTGTGCTGCCATGATTAGTGCCTTTGTGCTGTCTTTCAGTCCAGCTTTGTCCAGCGACTGGTAGGATTTCTCAATATCAGCCACTTCTTCTCCTGATCACTTTTCTAGTCATTGACTGAGTGAAACTGAATATGGTTTAAAAACATCAAGACGTCAACAACAGAAACACTCTTCTTGGGGCTTGATAGAACGACTTCACTAACCAATCCGCAACATCACTATGACTATGGTTATGGTTGACACCAGATGACAATGTATTATGTGGATACGTGGATACTATGGGGATTTCATCATGGATCCATATCTGAGAGGACAACCAGTGCTGGTGAGAAAACAATACCAATATCACACAATAAAAATCTTATTTCAGGAAAATAGGAAAAAAAGATGATTAAAGTCATTGTGATAGTAGCTCATCCAGCACTCATTAAAGAGTTTTGTTGCCTGGGAGCATCAAATAAACCAGTTTCCTGCTGAGAGTGATGATTGTAAAGAAATTAGCCGTGAGGAGGACAGGTAGGATACCAGTAGAAACAACAGGCTTGTTTATGAAGTGAAGTAATTGTAACCTCAGTGTACTGCATATAAAATACATTAAATGATTAAATAATAGATTTGTTGAATCAAAAGCTGTTTTGACTTATTCAACTAAATTACAGTGCCTATGGCCTTTGTTTTTATGTCATCACTACAGATGAGTTTGATGCTTGGAAGGAGAAAAATCTATCTATTTTTCTCTGAGAATAAGTGGGCTGGCCTTGAACATAAAACTCCTGTGCTGAAAATTAAATCTATTCCTACTTTGGTGGTCACCTAGATGTAAAAGTATATACTTTTATATAAAATTTATTATTTTCTGACGTGTGGGATGTAGTAAAGATTCTACTTGTCTTGTCTTGGGTACAGAGAGAATTTTTTTCTTCTCCCAGGAACAGAGAATGGACTGTGGAGAATCAGAAGGAGAGCTCTTAGATGGCTCATGAGATCACTGTTGACAATACAGGTCTGTATGTCATAACCAAGGCAGAGATCATCAAATAGGTTCTTTGCTTTTAAGAATTTAGCACACTGTGAAGAAGAAAACTGACCTTCATCACCAAATCTAATGCAAAAGAAAAGAAAGCATCTAAGCTGGAGATGTAAAAAATTACCTGTGTGTCGGTTGTTGGAGAGAAGGTGTGGGTTCCAGCAGAAAAAGTCTCTCCACTGTTTACGCTCAAACAAGCTAATGTAAAAAAGTTTGTTTTCCACAGACACTTTCTAACTGGCACTGGAAAAATATTTCCATTTTCTTTTTATTTAAGGCTACATAAATTTTGTAAATAGTTTGTTATTTGTTCATGAGTATAGAGACATCACAGGATGTGGGGTCACAGTAATGGTACTGTGAGTTATGAAAAAGTCATGAAGATGTTGTTAGGCATTATTATTTGCCCTGCAACACGTACATGCAGAGCACCACCTTAAAGTTCCCATGAAACTACCATCACAGTGTGTTCTGTGTCTGCATTGTACTTTTTCTATGAACCACTTCACAGCAATCAACTCACTGCACTTCGCTTTGCAGAGTTCCTCCTACAATATTAGATAAAAAGGATCTAATGGTTTTATGACCAAGGGTATGTGGGAACAACCTGTCCAGAAGAACTGTTGTGTTGATTTTTGTGTGTGTGTGTTTCTTAAACATATTCTTGAAAGTGGATGTTACACTTCTAACATTTCTAATGAAGTATTTCAGATCTAGTAATTAAATTGGTCTCTAAGATATTTTCCTTTTCTGACTTTTTCAATGTCAAATGGTGAGCAAGAAGCTATCTATCAGAACCAGGGTCAGGGAGGGGGACTGTGGAGAACAGAAGTACCATAGAAGGTAAATTTTGTAAAGGTAAATTTTCATATATTCTGTGTTCATTATCATAATTTTGAGTTTGAGTAATATACTACCTAAACAGTATAAATACGACATTTCTTAGGGTAGTTGAGTATATGCAACCAGAGTCACGGTGTTGTTGCGGTGTTGTCGCCAGACATTACTGACTGAAGTATGTTAATAAAAAATTGACTGGAAAGGAAAAGTGTGCTGGGAAACTGTGCATTATCGGAAGTCTCTTATCTGGACTAAGGACAACAGGAACTGGACTGTTCCTCAATAGTCTTAAGTCCTTCTTTCAGATGAAAGCAAATTATGCGTTTTACTCGGAAACCAAGCTCCCAGTCTGGAAGAAGAGTGGAAAGGCAGAAAGTCCAATGTGTTTGAAGTCCAGTTTGAAGTTTTGGCAGTCTGTTATGATTTGCTGGCCAACTCATCTCCGGGTGTTGGTTGGTTCACAGCGTTTTACCAAGTCCCAATTAAACCAGCCATCCACCAGGAGATTTTACAGAAGTTAATGCTTCCATCTGTTGAAAGTTTTATGAAGATGCAGATTTCCCTTTTCCTACCAGACCTAGCATCTGCCCACAGTGCCAAAACTACTACCGTGTTTTTTACTATCCTTAACTGAACCCTGTAGAAAATATATAAGGTACTGTGAAGAGGAATATGAGGCAATCAGTAACACCTCACCAGTGCCACAAAGCTGATCCCATGTCCACTGATCCCATGGCTTGATGGCCTTAAAGACTTCACTTTACATGAAATGAACTTAGAATATATGAATGTTTACTTTTTTGAATTAAATACAAATACAAATAAAAGACCTTTACATGTTCTTACAGATGCTCCCCTCCAGAAAAACACAGTCCCCTCATCAACATTTCCACCATTTCATTTTGGCACTATGTACTGGAAAATGTTAACATTTAGAGACAGTGTTCACTTCAATATAAAATTAGAACATATTTTCAAGTTCAGGATGATAAAAAAGATTGATATTTGATGAATGGGGACCGTAGGAGATTTTTAAGGAATTATGCACTATGTACCAGATGTGATGAGGAAGATAAAGCCCAGGCTCATATAGTGTGCTTTTCAAAATGGTGTCCTTTCCAACAGAATTCTGTCACTCATATTACTGAAAAACAATCCTTTTGCAGAGCTTTTGTGGTGCCCTGCTTCCTGCAAAATTAATTTTGAGTCAAGCAAAACTGTTTTCAGTTACACCTTTGATGATTACCACTGGTAACACCATAAACAGTCCCATAAACAGGAATGTCTTGCTGTGAATTTTACCTGTGGCTATTTTATTTTATTTTTTTCAGGTTACCTGTCTGGGCATAAATAAACATGTTAGCTTCTGCTTTATAAACTGTTTTGTTTGAATGCTGCAGTGATAGAGGAATTGACATAGGCTGAGAAATAACCTTAGTGCTGTGAAATGATAAATATTCAACATACTCCTTTGATAATCCTTTGTCATTTCCTGAAACCCTAAAGATATGGGTTGCATGTTCAAGTTCTATGAAAAGGTATGACATGCTGTATATGGAGCACTCTGCTTTATGCCTGTGTACACTTCATGTTTTATTTACCTCTCAGCAGGAACAGGCAGTTGCAAGGACTGTGCATGGGCCTATCAACTAGGAAAAAAGGTGCTGCTGCTTTTGACATAATGACAGACAGCAGAGAGGGAGCAAGATAGGATACTGAATGTGAGAAATAAGGAGAAGCAAAAGTAAGAAGAGCTTTATGATCAACAACATAAGTAATTATTAGTGCTGTCTTTTGTAACATACTTTAAAACATTCTTGACTCTTTTGATTTCCTCTGTGGATTGACTTTTATTTAACTCAAGAAATTTTCCATGAAATTCCAAAGAACCTTTATGCTTGTTCCTGTGCGATTTGTCTTAATGTCAGTCTTCCGCTCAGTATTAACAGTGACCAACACTAGCTCCAACATTAGCTACTGGTAGCTTATCAGCATCCACTAATCAATAATGTCAATAAACAATTCCCAGCACAGCACAGATTCATGAACTGTCTTTCTTCTATCCAAGGTTAGCTAATGGTAACGTGCTTGCTTACACTGATGAATTTAAAGCTCTTTCATATAGCAAAGTACCGTCTTGAGTGGATCTGGTTGGCTAATAAACTCAAACTCCTGGGGTGATCTGGTAACTTAGCTATATTTCATAAATCTGTTAGTTTATGGTTCATTTACAATCTAAGCTGACTTTGAAAGCTAAGTCACAACTAGCTGGCGATCCTTCTTGATTTAACTCATCGATCTTATTTGCTAATGTTGTTGCTAACAAAATCAGGTAGCAATTTATAGTGGCGATATCATCTGAATTTCAGGAGCGGGACCACTCCTCCTTCACGCCCCCTCCGGCCTCAGGCCATAAAAACCCCCCTTCTCCAATACCCGCTGTTCTCATTTTCATGCCCCCCCATTCCCCCCCCTTTTTCTTTCCTCTCTTCTCCTCTCCTCTCTTCCTTTCCTCCGTTTATTTCTCAATAGTACATGGGGTTCTGCCCGGCCCGAGAGCCTTCGCCAGTCCCCTTCAAGGCCTTCCCCAAACCGCAGCACTTTTCACACTTCCTCATCCCTCATCGCCCATCGTTACCAAGGAAGTGGTCCCTGCTAGTGAAATACAGTTTAGTAACAAGATGTAACAGTGAGATAAAGCTGCATTTCAAATATGATTATGTCCTGTTTTTTCTGCAAGAGCAACAGAAAAAAAGAACACAACCATTAATGGTGGTTGTTTTATTATTTCATGTTAAGTTAAACAGTATTCCTAATAACTCTTAATAAAAGACTGTGATTAATAAGTTGATTAATTTGGAAGCTAATAGGTAAACTCTATTCATTTTTTCAGAGGAAGTGTTTTATTAGTAAAACGAACCTAAGTTAAAATGTCATGTCAAGATATTAAAGTATGGTGATGGTTTGGTTTTTGTTCCCCTGATGATGTTATCAGAGCATGTTAACAGAGTCGAAGAATCTGATATTTGCTCACTACTAATGTTTTTGTGATTTGAAGCATTAGACCACACATGTGATTGATTGATTGATTGATTGATTCATCATTTAGATTTGGGATACAATGACATGTTTTTTTCTGGTCCTAGACTTTTAGTGGTTGAATGTAAAACAACCCAGTCTCATGGCACTTCATTAAATTGTTGGGGGTTTTTTTGTTTTTCGTGTTCATGTACATTAATTTTTATGTTGTTGTGTGTCATTAAACATAAATTTGTGATGCATTTCAGTAGAAATATATTTTGTGCCAGGTGCCTTTTTTTTGTAGCTAAAGCAGGGACTGTCACCATGGCAATCCGAATAAATAAACTGTATTTTAACCCAAATGATTTTGGGGTTAAATTATTTTAATAGTTTCTAATGCCTTAAATCTAAACAAGTGACATATCTGAAACTAAAAACATCTTACAAATGACTGAAAAATATGACGTTTTCATTCCAAAAACCAAATCGACTTTCTCCTGCACTCCCTTGAAAACTCCAAGTGTAGAAGTTTTCTTGCTTTTAATTTGTCCGTATAATAGCAAAGTGATAGAAGTTGTGTTCAAGGACACAAATTAAAATTTAAAATTCATGTTGAGGAATTGAAAAAATAAATAAATAAATAAATAAAATGTGTCTCCAGCAACAGGAAACAGTAGATTAAACATCATGACTATATCCCATTGAGCATTGGGGACTGGTTGGTTCTTTTGGTTTTTTTTGCATTTTATAACCATGTTTTATTGTAAAGAATCTATACAGAACCACCTATGTACCCAGGTGATTGTTGTACTTTTGGGCATTTGATTTAATTATTTATTCCACTGGTTTCACAGTTGTTTTATTATTTAAATGACTTACAGTACATACGACACTTCATCGTAATGGTGCAATGTGGCCTTGTGTAAGTTGCATCCTTGTTTTGACAGATATTACAGCTGGCACAGAGTGTGTGAGACTGAATTGTGTGCAAATGGAGCAGTAAATAGTTAATACTTACTCATCTTCATTGCCCTTTGCCATGAACATCGTTGTCAATAGCAGAGCTAAAGAAAAGTGGAAGTAAATTTTTCCAGAAAATTTGGTTAATATTGGTTCAGATTGTTCACTTTTATGACAATAAATGTCATTTTCTGTTTAATTAGAGGCTTTTATTAATAAAAAAATATATATATATTAATAATAATAAATATATAGTATTACCAAATAATATCTTTGTGTCTAAGGGCTGATACTGACATGGTCCTGTCACAATTCAGAAAATATCCAGACATTTTCAAATTGTACTAAACTATATTACATCATTGAACTTTTAGCCTAATTTTCATATCACATTTTCATTTTAACATCATAATTTAAAACACTAGAAACCAAGTTTAAAGTTAAAGTTATTGAAAAAGAAAATGAATAAATAATCACAAACCTGAATTTCCACATTCCACATTACTAAAACCTTATCCATGTTGCATAAATGATGATTTCAGGGCTCCAACTTGAGTGTTGACTCATGCCTCATGAATATCCATGCTTCAGAGTAACCTGTGCGTTTGTGCTGATGAAGGCATTTACAGAAAGTGCTGGCTGCATTGCGCTGATGCATACACTTAATGCACTACTATTGTTGGCTCCTTGGGCATCACGACGAGTGAGTGAGCACATATGCACTGTTAAAGGGTACTATGCCTATGTTTAATGCATAAGAAGACTATCCCAAAACGCTGATCAAA
This sequence comes from Etia nguti, assembly GCA_015106755.1. NCBI lineage: Eukaryota > Metazoa > Chordata > Actinopteri > Cichliformes > Cichlidae > Etia > Etia nguti. The sequence goes on along the minus strand of VUQG01044829.1, from coordinate 29,297 downwards.
ATTTGGAAGTCGAGTTGTATCAACAATCACTGGTATTATGTTGCCATATTCCAACTAACTTTAAATGGGCCAACAACATTTTAAAGCTAGGTAAATATTGCTAGCCATATTTGAGGGGTAATTATTCTGTTTGATGTAACAATGCAATAAAAAAAGGGAAAAGAAGAAAGATTATTGAGTATTAATACTGTATGTGAACATTGACATCACAAAGCTTGACCTGATAAGAGAGAATGTTGTCACACACGTGGAAACTTGTGTTTCCTTTGAAATAACTGCATGCTGTAGCCGATTAATAAAATTTTGTTAATGTATTTGCTTGTATTGCCCCATAACTGTTAAATGAAATTACGAATACAGAGCATTTCAGATCAGTTGAAAGTGAAATTTCTATTGGACTTGCAGATGTGTACCAAACCTGAATCCAGTAATGTCATATGTCTGTCTGTCCATCCATTCTCTAAACCCCTTATTTAACTCAGGGTTGTGAGTTAAATATACTTGCAGATTTTGGGAAAATAATTTTGCCTATCGTCATGTTACTTTTGCACTATTATGTTCCGGCACATGTTGTTATTACTTGGCTTTATTAAGGTACACATTAGGCTGACATCTGGGCCAGCACAGGGCCAGCAGTGTGTCTGAAACTGGCCTTGTGCTGGCCCATGTGTGGATTACCTCTGGCAAACCAGATCTGGGCCACCAAAGGGCCGTCATTCTTTGCGGTATGTGGGCCATGTGTAAGCACATTGTGTGGGCCAGATCGGGGCCATACCAATTTTGCTATGTGGGTAAACATGTACTGTATAAACATTTA
>VUQG01044829.1:0-20830 GCA_015106755.1 Etia nguti | reverse complement strand
GTGTATGTGTAGTCATTCAAATATATCCTTAAGTGTGAACAGTTTTTTCAGCATTTGACATTACTGCAATGCTTTGACAAAAAATACTTCATTTGAGTAGAACTGCAAAGCTAAATTAAGTCTATCAAAATGTGTTTCAGTTTGTTCAGGGGTCTGGCACAAATCCTGCCTTGCAAAAATGGCAAATCATAATTGTCACCAGTCAACACAGGTGTGTATCCCATTCATATTTGTCTTAAATTTTTTTTCAATTTATTTTTTACCTGTCTAAAGTATTGATCAATTAAAATAATTTTTATTCTTACATTCCAGAACGAAGAAATTTCTGAATATTGCCACATTTAGTTCTGGATCAAATATCAAGCAATGATGATGGCAACCACAGCATATCAGAAGAAGAATATGTGCCAGATTCAGAGTCATATGATGAAGATTCAGATGAAGACACATCCTATGTGAAATCTACAGTGTTTCAACTAAAATCTGTACTACCTGATTCTGGAAGATCAGAAACAAGCAACCCATTATTGCCAAGCACATCAAAAGGTCTGCTATGCCAAGATGACATCCGCAAAGCGCTTGAAAAATCAGATTCAACAAATTTAATCCACAACTTGACAAAGGACAAGCCAGAAGATAAAATTGAGCTTTGCAAAACTGAATCTGAAAAAATGACTAAGTAAAAGAAATTACTGCTATTTTTGTGGCAAACCACAAGCTAAAATTTCCCGCCACCTGAAAATGCACAAAACAGCTCCTGATGTTGTGCATGCATTTTTCCCTACCTAGAGACTCAAAAGAGCGTAAAAGCCTGCTACAGAAATTGAGAATTAAGGGAAATTTTAAGCATAATGCTGCAGTTTTGCATGGTGGAGTTGGACCACTGAAAGTAAAGAGAAGACCCAAGATTAAAGCAGTAGAGGGAAAGTTTGCTCATTGCTTTTACTGTCAAGGGATGTATGTTCGCAAGGACCTTTGGAGACATGTCCGCAGATGTCCTAACAAACCAAAAGATGACACGGATAAAGAACCTGGAAGAACCAAAGTACTTGGTCTGGCTTTAACTCTGGAGTCTCAGTGTTATCCGCAGGTGTCAAGTGGAGTGTGTTCTTGCTGTTATGAAACAAGATGAGATTGCCTCAGCTGTGCGAAATGACTTTACTCTTATTCAGTTTGCCCAGTCCCTCTACAATAAACACGGACAAGACCCTACAAAGTATGATTATATACGACAGAAGCTTCGTGAAGCGGGACGTTTGTTGTTGTGTCTGCGTACAGAATTCTCAGTGCATAACATGGAAGAAGCTATTAAGCCTGCTAACTTCCAGAGAGTTGTGCAAGCGGTAAAGAAAGTTTCAGGTTTTGATGAAGAGACACTGTCATACAAAACTCCAAGCCTTGCACTGAAACTGGGACATACACTGCATAAAATGTCTGACATTATCTATTGTCAAGCCCTCATGACAGAGGATGAAGCCCTAATCAAGTCCACTGATGCATTCAAGAAGTTGTATGTCTCCAAATGGTCCGAGATGGTGTCTCACCGTGCCTTGAACACATTGAGTGAGGCAAAGTTTAACAAGCCATCAACATTGCCCTTTACAGATGATGTTCGGATTCTCCATCACTACCTTCAAAAATCCGCAGAAAGTGCCTTTTGCAACTTGGAGAACGAAGCCACAGCTCTGAATTATGCCCAACTTGCACAAGTTACACTCTCACAAATCATTGTGTTCAATCGAAGACGTTCTGGAGAGGTTTCAAAGATGCGCCTCAAAAGTTTTCTTGAAAGAGACAAAACAGCACTCCACACAGATGTTGCCATGGGGCTCTCAGAAATGGAACACAAAACTCTGTAACTATTTCTGTAGAATAGAAATAATGGGAAAAAGGGACAGAAATGTTGCAGTTCTGCTAACACCAAGCATGCTGGATGCTCTGTCACTACTGGTTAGTAGGAGGACTGAATGTGGTATTTGTGCCACTAATATCTACCTCTTTGCAAGACCCCGATCAATGAGTCATTACAGAGGAATGGACTCTTTGCGTGTTCATGCAAACCAGTGTGGAGCAAAGCACCCTGAGTATCTCAGATCGACACAGCTCAGGAAACATGTTGTCACACTCTCACAAGTCCTTAATTTGAAAAACAATGAACTTGATCAGGTTGCAGATTTCCTGGGTCATGATATCCGCGTTCACCGCGAATTCTACAGATTACCAGTTCCCACATCACAGCTGGCCAAGATTTCCAAACTGCTTTTATCACTGGAAAAAGGACATCTTTCCCAGATCCAGGGGAAATTACTTGATGAGATCGAAATTGAAGGTTTGTATTGCAAGGAGCAAATATTAGGGCTAGGCAGTAGTTGAATATTATGCTTAATCAACAGAATTAAAACCTAAAAGCACAGACAATTCTGTTAAATGTCCATGTTTTAAGGTTCTTGAAGTCTATTGTTTCATCACTTTGCAAAATATAGCAAACTGCAGAGTGGTGGCAAAAAGTCGCTTGGATGAGTGACAAAATGTTTCTCCCACTGAAAACGCTACATCCAGATTAACAGAATCAACCTTTTGGAATTTACTTACCTGGGTGATTGAGCATGCATCGAGAGACTTTTATTCAACTTATCTTTTATTCACAGTATAACACTAAATGTTACATTGTCTCATTTTAGACATTTGATACATTTTCAAAGAGAATTTAAACTCATTTTGATATTGATGGTACCAACACATTTGAGGAGGAGGAGGAGGGGACAGGGTAGCATCCATTCTTTTAACAACAAGCAAATGTTGTTGTTTTTTTGTTTGTTTGTTTTAACTAAGGAGATCAGTTTCTGGATTTTCCAACAATTTTCTACTTTATATCTTCCAGATATAAATGCTGCCCAATCCCACAATTCCCGAAGAGCTCCCAAAAACATGTGGTCCAAGGCTGAGGTTGCTGCAGTGATGAAGCATTTTAAAGACCACATAAACAAAGGGAAACTGGCCACCAAAAATGAATGCAGTCATTGCAAATTGGCAGAAGATCTAGTGTTGGCAGGGAGAACAGTTCAAAACATAAGAGATTTTGTAAGAAACAGAGGATTAACTGCAAAAAGGCAGACAAAAACAAACTAAAATAACTGTTTAGCCAGATGTGGTTTTACATCTTGGTCAGATTGCTGAGTTGTCGTTAAAACTGACTTATTGTGCAGGCTGCCTTTCTGATGTTCTGTTTAAAGAAAAAATAAGTTCTTGTTAACTACAGAAGACATTTGTATTTCATAATTTTAAAAATTAGATTATATTTTAGTTTTTTTTGACAGGTTTATATTTTAATATAATTTTTTTGACAGGTTTATATTTTAAAGTAAATAATTATAAATGCATATTTTCTCCCCTTAATATTTACCTTTAAACTATTAAAATTCATTTAAAATGTTTTTTATTTTTAGTAGTTATATTTCTATGGGAAGCGTGGGCATTTTTGTCCATAGATTTCTTTTTTTTTTTATGGTTTAAATTAATGTTCAGATCCAAGAACAATAATAAAATGATGTTCCAGTAATCCTGTGTGCTGTCACATGTGTATTCATGGTAATGATAAACTATTTAAAAATGACATCATTGTCCTTTTAAAGACCCAATATTGTTCTTTTTGGACCTCATAAAACACATAGTTGTCAAATGGACAATGTCTCCAGAAAACATAGAGTCTGGTTGGTGTGTATCAGTGTATCTAGACTTCTATAGGGAGTGTATGAGGTCTGAAGTGACCCAAATTTTTTTCAGATTTTTTCGAACACGTATGTGTGTGTGTGTGTGTGTGTTTTGGAAAGATGGAAAGAAATAATAGTCAAGGAGTCAAATCCCTAACAGAGACGTCCCTGGTTTTAGGCTAGCACAGACTGTTCATGGGCTAATCTGAAGACCAGTTAGACCAATATTAGCTCAGTAAAATGGCCATCAAATGACTTCACTTCCATCAAATTCCCCCCTCCCCCCACCCCCTTTTCTTTCCCTCACTCTTTTTCTCTCCCATTTACTCTCTAAGTGAGTGCACCGGCACAAAATAAATGCTCTTCTGCAGACATAAAAAGTGACTTCATTTGCCCGAGTGATGTGCACATACTGCATTACAAGGCTTAATGGATGCTCAGGGAATCACATACATTATACATTATGTATGTGGTGAGGTTCATGTGAGGATCATGTGACCTGGGAATGTTTTTGCAACGTTGTTGGAGAAGGGTTTTAAAGACTGGAGCCAGATTTATGCACTGGAAGAGAAAATTATGTTGTGACACTTAATATGTGACATAACCCTTAAGTGCGCCTAATAAAATACATTTATTGGTATTTAAAAAGTGTAATTAAGCATTAAGATACAGCAATGCATTGTCATAAATTCTTATCTAAAAGACAGTTTCAGAAAATAGTGCCCAAGACTATCATTACACAAGTGAAGGCTATGGCTGGTTGCAAAACACTTGACAGGGAGGTCAGTTTACCTGTAGGCATGCCCAGTGTCATTTTAGGGTCATAATCTCTTATTGTTTGTTCCTAATTTTTGCTGGAACATGTTTATAGTCTTATCCCAGTTATTTCTTCTTTGCCTCACTTTTTACTGATGTTTGGTGATCATCGGAATAACATCACATTTCCTGTGGCCTGTTTCATATTAAAAGCTTTAAAAGGAATTCCGGGAAATGTTTGAGTTTGTTAGGTTGGTTGAAATTATTCAAAGTGAGCAGCAAGACTCTTTATTATGACTAGCAACCATACACCGCATGTAAAAGATGGATGCCACAGTGACATCACCTAGTGGTTTTGTCCCTTGCCTCTCACCCTATTGTAGCTACGATAGGCTCCATCCCCCCTGATAAGGATAAGCGAAAGAGAATGAATGGATGAACTATAAAAAAAAAGAGTTACCAAAAGCAACCAAGCAGCCAGTGTCCAAGTTTGTGTAGTCTTTAAATTCAGTGTTATTGTGCTTGTTTTTTGAAAGGTCCATCCACAATTTGTCCATAATTAATGGATGTAGGGTGTAACTGTCTAGCAATATAAGCCACGTCATGAATAGGAGTGTAATAGCATGATTTATTGATGTATCGGAGAAGATTGGTTTTATTGCTTAGAGTACATCACAGTACTTGTTTTTTGTTGTTGATGTACTCTTCATTTTCATAGTTCCACATAGTTCAATTTCCTACATTTAGGTACATTTACGTATTAGTATCACTTTGAGCGCAATGCACCACAGGTTGGACTTACTTGAAGCTTTTTGCCATTTTAGTTTTTCGTTCTAGTCACTGTGCTTTTAGTGTATTCACTTGTTCACATTTCCCACTTACTTCTATTCATGACTCAGCATCACTCATGCAAGAGTCACTGAGCAAAAAGTCACCTTTCCTTGCAGCTGGACGAGTAGGTGATGATGGCTTTTCGATTGAAACTTAATCTACCTTTGATTGAGTGGAGTGCACCATTAAGATGGGGAATAAATCAACAGGAATCCCCTAACAGCAGTGTCTGTAAAAAAAACATCTGTCTGCACTGCCAGGGATGGATTGGCTCCCAGAAAGAAAACATAACAGGATGGTGAGGTCCACAGTGAATTCTGGTGGAAATACAGTCACTGGAAAGAAAAGAGTAGCTGTGACTTGCAGTGGGAATGGTGTCAATTTAAAAACCTCTTTGATATTAATAAAAGTGAATGAAGGCTCTTGCTTCCTGCCACTTAAACTTAAAGGTGCCTTGGACTAGGGCAATTAACCCCCAGCTGTTCCAGTGCGCACACTCATAGTGTCATCTAGACACATAGCACAGACACAAATTGACCAAAACCAGATGTATTTACCTAAATAGAAGCATAACATGAACACAAACAGCCATGAAATGACTCTATAGATGCAGGTAATGAACCCTCTCATGTGCAAAACTACCAGAGAAAGCTGAAAAATTTTGTAAATAATGATACAGAGATGCACAATCAGTGCTTAAGCAAAATCGTTACAATGATCCAAAAAATGCCATCCATTCACTTTCTACTCCCAATGTGGGTCCAGCTCCGCCCCAGTTCTGCTCAGGGCCCTCCTCTCACTAGGACAAACATGGAACATCTCACTTAGGAGGTGTCCAAGTAGTTCATGCACTTTGATGTATAATATTGGCAGCTGTACTCTGTACTCCATTCCAAATGACCAGCCTGTGAGACCAGGGAGAGACCAACCACCCTTTGAAGGAAGCTCATTCCTGCTGCTTGCTGCAGTTTCATTCTTTATGTCACTACCCAGAGCTCATGGCCATAGCTGGTGCCCTCTGCTGGTCATTAGAAAGAATGGAGCACTTCAGCATTGTTGGGCTAACAGATGAATTATACTTCTGCGTTAGATCCGCATCCTAACTTACACCATAACCGGAAACCCATTTTAGCCCCACGCCGCAACCTTCTACGTAACCTGATGTGCATCTACATGTCAGGTCAACAGATACAACAATGACTTGAATAGTGCACGAGTTTCCAGTTACTACTTAAGTTAGAACGTAAATTTCCCACAGAAGTATAAATCAAGCTTAAATCAAGCTTTAACACCATGACTTAACACCCTTGCAAGATGTCCTACAAGAAGTGTCCTCTTACACTTTGAGCTGGAATCCTGGCCAGCATATTTAATGTTTAGTCATCTTTTCTTCTATATCCTATATCTGTTGACGCTGTTACCTACTGTCACAATATATGCTATATGATATAGCAGCAAGATGATTTCAGCTGTTTTAGCCTGCTTACACTTGCTGCAAGCTGTTTTACAACCCACCTCCATCACAGGTCTACCTTTCTGGCTAATCAGTGTCATATCTGTTATCACTGATGCCTCTTCTATAACGTGATGTATTTAACATGTTTTTGGTAATATATTGGCCTTGACTTAGCTTAAAACCATTATGCAATAAACAAATGAACAAACAAAACAACAACAAAATGACAGCAAAGACAACAATAACTTCAAGATAAGAAAAGAAAACAATACCTCTTTTAGATACACAAGAACCACAGAAAAAGAGACCAGAAGGACAGGTTTTAAAAGAGAAGCAAAAAGAGTTGCTTCAGTGTCTAGAGTTTTCTTTGTTTTGTTTTTTCAAAATGAATGGAAAAAGATTATAAACAACTACAAAGAAATACAAAGTGAGCGTGAAGATATGTAAATAAGGGATCAACATCGATACTGCAATGAGACATAAATTAATCACTACCAAATGCAAAGCAACCAATAAGTACTTCTTTTTAGTCCTCATTTTTATCATAATCATGTCACGGGAAAGATGACTGTTTGTATAAAATATAGTATGCTTCTAGACACATGCTACAGATAAAAATGCTGATCCTAAATGCAGATGAAAATTATATAAAGCAAGGATAAAAAAACAAAACAAAAATGAGCTCTGTGTCAGCCTGGCATTCAGACTCTATGTCAGCATCATACGTTGTCAAATGTGCATCTGGTTGCAAATATCTAAACAGCCACTAACCACAAAAGGAACCATTTTTAGATATTTTTCAAGCTACTGTGTCATAATCAATTACCAGAGATATGAATGGTTGTCACGCACAGTCAAATTGCTGGTGACACATTGACAGCGTAGCTAGCAGCACCAACAGCAATTTTATCACATCCCTAGTCCTCCCAATTACTCATTTTAAGCAACGGCCTGCTCCCGGTAATCATAAGGTAGTTATAAGCTACACTGTCATTTAAACTCAATGTGATCACATCAGTCCGTGCTTGTCTGTTTGACACCATCCATCTTACCTAATCCAACAGATCCTCACTGTGTTCTTTAAATATTGAGTGGATCTGACGTTAAGGCAATGGAACAGTATGTTGTTACATTTGATACCTCAACATTTCTACATATTATTCAGTTTAATGTGTCAAAACAGTGTTATGTCGGTAACTTTTGGCAGGCTGTAATAAAGTAATAAATCATACTTTCTGTCAAGGCGGTGTAGCTGACAGTTCCATTTATCAGTGCACATGGTTCAACAATAAGACAAGGTCTTCTTGTGAGACACACATCTCTTTCGTATGGATGCTTTTTAGCAATGATAGGTGGGTGCCTTGTTGATCTGGCCTGTGCAGCTGCAAATAAAGAAGGCTGGGAAATAAAAGATTTGCATAGGCGTAATGTAGGACTCTAAATCGTAACTAAATCTTTTCTGTTTATTTTATACAGTGTACACTGAAGAAAAAAAAAAAGAAAGAAATCAGTTGCATGCAATTAAGTTTTATTTGCACAACATTAATTTTCTATCTTATATGCACATTTTTAATTTACACTGGCATAAGTGATGGGATTCAAATCCAAATCCAATTTATTTATATCGCACATTTAAAAACGGAAAGTTTACTCAAGGTGCTGTACAAAAACAAGGCATAAAACAAACGATAAAACCGCTCACATAAAATAAAACAAAGACGATAAAAAGAGCATATTAACTCACACCAGTCCAAACGCTATTGAAAAAAGATGTGTTTTCAAAAGAGACTTAAAAACAGGAAGGGAAGATGCCTGTCGAATATTTACATTTAACGTATTTCAAAGTTTGGAAGCCACAATTAAAAAAACCTTGTTCTCCTCTAAGTTTCGGCCTAGGAAAACCAAAAGAAGCTGGTCGGCTGATCTAAGGGCCCGCCAGGGAATATAAGACTGGAGAGCATCAGAAAGGTAAAGAGAAGCAAGACCATTTAGGCATTTATGAGCCAACATTAGGAATTTGAAATTAATTCTGTGATAGACAGGAAATCAGTGAAGGGAGGACAGAATAGGTGAGATGTGTTCATGCCTGTGTGTACCAGTTAAGAGATGGGTAGCAGCATTCTGAACAAGCTGAAGACGTGAAAGGGATGCTTGGCAATGCAATAGTCAAGTCGAGTTGAGATAAAGGCATGTATTATTTTCTCAGAGTCATACTGCGACAAAACTTGCTTAAGCTTTGCTATTTGCCTTAACTAGAAAAAGGTTTTGGGCAGCACAGAACTGATTTGTTTATTAAATTTCAAATCTGAGTCCATAATGACTCCCAGATTTGTGATATGCTGTTTGATGAGTGACCCAAGCCAACCATAATTAATAAGTGGGTTGTATGAGGTATTATTAGGCCTGAATATAATTACCTGCGTTTTGCTTTCATTGAAGCTCAAAAAGTTCAGAGCCATCCAAGTCTTGACATCTTCGAGGCACTTTAAAAGGGGTTGGATGGAGCCTGGATTATTAGGTGTCAAAAAATCAAGTAAATTTGACAGTTGTCTGTGTACCAATCAAAGGATATTGCATGTTTTCTAAGAATAGAGCCCAAAGGAGCAAGTACAAAGAAAGAGATTGAGCCCTGAGGAACCCCGCAAGAAAGAGGACAAAGAGGTGGACAAAGAATTTTCAATATTATCACTAAACATTCTGTCACTCAAATAAGAACAAAGCCAATCCAGTGTTCCAAACAAGAGATAAGAATACTGTGGTCCACAGCACAAGAATCACAGAGCTTCCAGAATCATTTGCTAAAAGGATGTCATTAAAAACCACTTGGGAAGGGAGCTGAAGACTGCATGATTGTCTGTACAACCAGGCTATCAGTGTCATAAGCCACTACTGTTCGATCATGGTCATTCACTCTGAGTTTGAAGTCACCAGTGACCTAGCTAGCTAGTTCACATTTAAAGATGATATACTATGTTTCTTAAAAACAAAAAAGAAAAAAAATTACAGCACAGCTCTAACTTTTAGATGGAATGATGAAGATTAAAAAAAAGACTATTTTTCCATAAACTTGGACTCTTTCGTGAACGTTGTTTGCTCATTTTCTCTGTGCATTATCAGAGTGAACATCAGAAATCTCAACACTTGGTACTGTTAAATAGTAGAATTGAGAGTAATATCTTCAGTCTGGTGTGGAACCTCTGAATTGAACTTTGACCTGGATGCAGCCCTCAGACATCTGGAACCCACTCCGCATGCTGTCACGCTGAAACATTCCTAAAATGTGTGTGTATATGAGCATTTGTGAGAGTATTGGTATGTGCTGGTTTACATGTGCATCCTGTTCAGAACAGAGCTAGTTCCAGGTTAGCTGGTATAGTTTTCGGCTTGTGTGTCTGTCTGTGGATAGATTTTGTCAGCACAACAGCACCACAAGCATAAAGCCCTTTCCTAATATTTCTTTTCTAATTGTAAGTATACATGCAACTATATACATACAAACTACTTATCTTTAATAGTTTTAAATAGATATGTCATATATTAAAAGCCGTGAGAGCATTAGGATTATTTTTTTTTCACAGAAGGGATGTGTTTATGACTTTTCATGTGTGGTTAATACTGAATTTGCTCTCTTTCATTTCATTTTTCTCTGTCTCGATATCACATCCAATCCATGTCACAGGTGAAGACCAATGACCTTGCTTTGACCTTGCTATCTAGCTTTTCAAGTTGAAAGACATATTTGGAATGGACTGAAGCCTACCCATTCCAATTATGTCTTTCAATATGTCTTTCAACTTCAGCTACAACAGAGAGTGTCTGCAGCCATCTGTGAAACATGGTGGAGGCTCTGTCATGGTTTAGAGCTAGATTTTAGCAAGTGGTGTTGAGGATCTTGTCAAAACTGATGGAATTATGGATGCTGAAAATTACCACTACATTATAAAGTGGACATGAAAAACACAAAACATTAGTTTAAGTTAGCTTACTAATGACAGAACCAATAACTCGGTAAAACAGGGAAATTAAACTGAAATTACTAACTAACTAAAAGCAGTGCAAGTCTTTTATACTGCCCCTGACTGCAATAATGATTTTTATCTTAAAAAAACTAGGCTATACTGTGTTTAAGCTTTTAGACTTTCACTGTCTCTTAAGCAGTGAGTGGTTCTTCATTGTTGGCTACCGACACTGCAATGGGAAAAGCCATCTGTTAGCCTTAATGTTAGGATTTGTATTTCAGTTTATAAATGAAGAATGTGTGGAGGACAACCTGTTAGAATACAGACTGAAAACGTGAAGCCAATCCATGAGAAAAGCCCAACAGGATGAGCCTGATCCAGGGAAGAGCCCTTCTAGATGTCCTTTTGTTCCCTCCAGTTTCCATTCCCAAGTTATCCACAAGGCCTATACCTCCAAGTTTGCATGTCATCCTGGTAAGAGTTGTACCATCTCATTTCTCAACACATGTTTTGGTTGCCAGCATTAATAAAAGATTTCAGAGAATTGCTGCATGTACCTCGGAACAAATCTTCTGCTTCTCTTCCAACTGGCCTTCTCCGCCCCCTTCCAAATCCAAGATGTCCCACATCTGGGACCTAACTTTGTTCTCCAAGATGACAACAGTTCCCCGTACAGTGTAGGGTTTATTAGAGACTACCTGTGAATTTGGGAGTGAAAAGGACAGAACAGCCCGCCTGCAGTCCTGACCTCAACCCCATTGAACACTTGTGGGATCAGCTTAGGTGTGCCGTTCCTGCCAGAGTGACCAACAAACCACACTGGCTGAGCTACAACAAATGCTGGTTGAAGAATTGGATGCCATCCCACAGCAGTGTGACCAAGCACGAGGAGGAAATGGTTGTTCCACATTGCACTGAGATCCCTGTTTGAATATTCCATTCCATCTAGAGGTTAGGGACAACCTATGCTACGATTGTTCAGGTCAGAGGGGTTTTTGTTGTTGTTGTTTTTTGTACACAGGCTACTTTAAAATTTACAGCCATTGCATAAACTTGTACATTTGTCATATTCGTTGTAAAGAGATGAAAAAAGTTTAGTTCATTATCTTAGATATCACAGTGCTGCACTGATGTTGCCTTTAAAGGCAGGTACTGAATAAAAAGTGCTGTTCTGCATAATTATAAGCATATTTTCATCAATACTAAGCTTTCATTTGTTTCATCATTCTCCATGTACTGCTTTCTGTTTCTGTGTCTGTTACCACACAAGCAATCAGCATGGTGCCGCTCACTGCTGCCAAAGCTGCCTCTGTCTAAACAGACAGCCAGTGTCTGAGCAACACTATATTGATTCTCATCAAGCTTCTATCTTTGCAGAGAGCTACCACCTCAGTCTAAGGAACATAGAGGAAATGGGTGCAGGTTTAATGGAAAACCAGTCTGTCTTTGGCCAGAGCTTTTATGAAAAAGAAGTAATGTGGAAGTTCGTAAAATCACTACTACATGTGTCCTCAGACACATGAATTACCCTAAATGGGCAGTTTATTATACAGACTTTTGTTGAATATAAAGAGAGAGCCTAATTTTTAACCCCCAAGCGTAAACAAGTTCCTTGATCACAACTTTGACAAAAATATCTAATTAAAGAAGCACTGCATAAACTCAGACAATTACTATTACGAATACATACATATTACTATTCTTCCACAGGTCAAAACTGTGATAAAATTGTCCTGCACTATTACGTTGCAGTATATTGTGTGTACTAATATGTAACTTTTACAACAAGTGAGATACATGCATACTTAGGTACATACTTAGATACACACACACTTAGGTGCACAGTATATAAGCTGCGTACTTAAGTATGTGTGTTATGATGACAAAGCTGGCTTTTTATATAATGAAGCTATCAAAGGCACATGTTGTGTAGCTAAGTTACAGGAAGCAGGTGTAGCCTTGATGTTGGCTGTTACAAAAAGCAAATATTTTGATTACTTTAGATAGTACAGACGATAGTAATGTGATGCTACTAATGAGCCCTAAACTTATCTTATAAAAAAAAGAAACAAATGTCTTCTAGTTCCTACTGACTTGCCACAAAAACACTCAGTTGAAAGAGCAAACCATCTTCTGGCTTGATATACTTCCATGTGGGTTTTACTTTTCAGACAAGTTACATCCATCTTTTATTCTATCTATGGCTATTATATGATTTGCTGATGGCTAAAATTTACAATATGCATAAGTGGGTATCATAAATCATGCTGGCTGGTTATATCATTCAGATATAGCTCTGCCAGTGAGATACAGTTAGCCAACTAGCTCTCACTTAGAATTAATCTTATTAGTGCACGATGTTAGCTGATGAGCTAAATTACCAGTTCAGAAATGGAAGTATTGATGAATTGTATCTACCCAAGATTTTGTTATGTGTGATAGCTTGCTTTTGTAGATGTAAGCAGACATGCTAGTTTAGAATGAGATTTGATCCCCAAATCCAAACAACTGTTCCACATATCAAAAGCCTTGCTAATGTTGCCTATTTTCCCCTGATGGTCAAATTACATTTTGGCCGGACAAAGTATACAAAACTGGCATTCTTCATGTAAATGCCAGTAACATTATGTTAAATTTAATTTAACATAATGTTAGTTAACATTAGCTAACCTGCTAACATGGGCAAATAAATCTAGCTAATGGAGCAGCTAGCTGGCTAACTTTTGCTTGCTATATCACTAACATTGTTACAAGGAAAATATATCTGGATTTGTTTCAGTATTCTTTTTGTTGTCCTTTTTTGTCTTCATGGCTGTTGTGCTAGAAGCTAGCAGTTTCTTAATCTTTTTAATTAGCAGAATATACTCCATATAAAAACCAGCTATTGTTGCTCATTGATAATAGTGAAGGTGGAAACAATGAGAGAATGAAAAGTGAGCATAACTGGGATTGCCTTTTGATTTGTAATAGATCTCAAGCTGTTGGAGACACCCGAGAGAGCCAAAGAAAGTTTATTTTTGGAATTACTTTCAAGTCATTTCACACATTGTTAATAAAAATGCTAATACTTGAAAGGTTGCCTAATACATGGTCAAATTAGTCACTGGCCTAATTTTAAAGCCTTACCTAGAATTTCTGCCACTTTTTTTCTCAGATCATTTTCATGCATTCCCAGACGTTATATGCCCTACTTAACATTGCTGCTGAAGAGCCTCATTAGTAAAATTAGACTTGATTAGTTCCCAATCCAGTTCTTCATCAAAGCAGTCTTCTCTCAATTTGGTCAAATTTCATCTTCACTGCACACAAAAGTTCCTGAAAGTTTCAACATCTGTGCTCTGTGCAGCTTTGCAAGCTGCCTTCCATGCACAAATGAAACTGTAAAAGGCAGGAAAACAGAAACAAAAAGCCAAGCAGAGAAACTAAGACAAAGCATGAAAACAGACAGACAGGGAGGGAGACCTTATTCCCATATCAAGCATTTGAAAAGCTTTGATGAAATGATTACTGATATACAAGTCAAACGTGTCTGGGAAGGTTATTGATTTCACAGCTGCTGTCAGACATGAGAAAGAGTCATAAAAAGCAGCTGCACAAACCTTTTGTCACCGAGTGGCATCATGAACAGAAAAATGTTTATTTGTATAACCATTTTAAAAATGTATCAAAAAGTTTAGAAATGTTATAGATCATATAAAGAGGAAATACTTATCCAGTAAATAAAATATAAATGAAGAAAAACAAAAGCTATGTCTAAATAAGAAGTTCTGTACTTCTATACCTATTTATAATGACAGAGCATACTGCTAGAGCATCAAATCTGGAAGACAAAATATCAACTGGTGAGAAGGTTTAGGTGGTTATAAAGTCACAAATTCTTGTCTGAATTTTGCTGAGAGTCCTTTTAGACTACACGTCTGTCAGTGATCTGTAAATATGGTAAAATTACTTGATACTTAATGTAACAGCTAAGTGGCTAAGATTAGCTTGTTGGCTCAAAAACAAAGCTTGTTTTTTTTTTTTTATAACCAGTGCGATGCCATTAGGAACAGACATGCAAATGAAAATATATGAAATAAAAACACCAAGGCGTTCCCAGGCTGGCCAAGAGATACAATCTCTCCAGTGTGTCCGGGGTCTTCCCCGGGGCCTCCTCCCGGTGGGACATGCCGGGAACACCTCACTCAGGAGGTGCCCAGGAGGCATCCTTATCAGATGCTCGAACATCCTCAACTGGTTCCTTTCAATGTGGAGGAGCAGCAGCTCTACTCTGAGCCCCTCCTGGATGGCTGGACTTCTCACCCCATCTTTAAGGGAGAGGTCAGCAACCCTTCAGAGGAAGCCAATTTTCATCATTTCCTACCCACAGCTCGTGACCGTAGGTGAGGGTAGGGATGTAGATCGACTGGTAAATTGAGAGCTTCGCTTTTACACTCAGCTCTCTCTTCACCACGAAGGACCAGTACAACGTCCGCATCACTGCAGCCGTAGCACCAATCCATCTGTCGATCTCCCACTCCCTTCTCCCGTCACTCGTGAACAAGACCCTGAGATACTTAAACTCCTCCACTTGGGACAGTAACTCGTCCCTGACCCAGAGTTGGCACTCCCCCCTTTTCCGGCTGAGGACCATGGCCTCAGATTTGGAGGTGCTGATTCTAATTCCCACCGCTTCACACTCGGCTATGAACTGTTCCAGTGCGAGCTGGAGGCCATTAACTGAGGAATCCAACAGAACCATATCATCTGCAAAAAGCTGAGATGAGATTCTGAGACCACCCAAGCGAAAGCCCTCCGCGACTTGGCGGAGCTGATGGATTCTGTCCATAAAGATTACAAATAGAATCGGTGACAAAGGGCAGCCCTGGCGTAGTCCATCACCCACTGGAAACGAGTCCAACTTATTGCCAGCTATGCAGACCAAGCTCTTGCAATGGTTGTATAAGGATCGAATGGCCCATAACAATGGGTCAGACACCCCATACTCTGAAGCACCTCCCACAGGACACTCCGAGGGACATGGTCGAATGCCTTCTCCAAGTTCACAAAACACATGTAGACTGGTTGGGCAAACTTCCATGCACCCTCAAGTATCCTTAAGATGATACTTGTGTTGTGAGGGCGGACCTCACCCACCCAGGTGCTCTGCCACCAAGGAATTGTTTAACTGCCTCAGTGACCTCGCCCCTGGAGATAGGTGAGTCCCCAGACTCTGCCTCCTCCACGGAAGACGTGCTAGTGGGATTAAGGAGGTTCTTGATGTATTCCTTCATATCAGCTGCCTCCAAAGTCCCACAGGCTAACCAAGCCCAGTAGGACTCCTTCTTCAGCCTGGTTGCTCCTTTCACCTCTGGTGTCCACCATTTGGTTCGGGGGTTACCACCACGACAGGCACCAACCACCTTGCAACCGCAGCTGAGTGCAGCGGCTTCGGCAATGGAGGTGCTGAACATGGTCCATTTGGACTCAGTGTCCCCAGTCTCCCTCGGAATGCTGTTGAAGCTCTGCCAGAGGTGTGCATTGAAGTTCTCATGGATTGGTGCCTCTGCTAGGCATTCCCAGCGCACCCTCACTATACAATTAGGTGCGCCAGGCCCTGATTTCTCCCATACTAATTAGAGTAAGAGAGGTGAGAGATACAGGTCTACCAATGATAATGATCGTTCAAAGGCAGGTTAGGTCCCATTGGTTCATCGAAGGCCTTTTCAATGATTAAGGTCTATATGGCAGCCATTTAAGTCTGCCATGAGGACTACATAGATGGTTCAGTGAGTTAATACCTACTAGTCTGTCATTTTGTGACAAGAGTACAAGGGCTCCTCCCAAGTTTCACAGTCACCATTTGAAGTTAAGTGGTTTTAAAAAGTTGTCTTTAAAGATTGTCCTTTTCCTGGCTCTTACATAAGAAAAATACATCACCAGTATTCAAGCACACAATTCACACAGGGTAATTCCAGGGTCACACTCAGGCCTTCAGGAGATCTAACCAGCTAGCCACCATTTATTCCATGAGCTGATGTTTTCAGAGAACAGGGGTTATGAGATAAGTATTCTTAAGTTTTAATGACTTGTCACCAACACCAAGAATTTCTCCTCTACCACTGTTGACAGTGTTTATGTCCTAAGGCCCACCCAGTTTTGATTTTGAGTGAGTGCTGAGAAAAGCAACAATGAAGAGTACAGTCGTGTTCTATATGTAGCTATACTTGAGTGTCTACAAAAAAGATCATGTACATCTATTAGTAGTTTTTTTTTTCCTGGTGTTCGGTGAAAACCTCATTTACTCTGGTTTTGGTGTTTTGCTTGTGATTTTTGACACTTGAGTAGTTTGTAATATGTATTTTTTTTCAAGCCCTGTAATCTGAGTTATTTTTGAAATCATGGCGCTATAATTTAACTGTCTTCTCTTTGCCTCTGAATGCATGCATCGATGAGAGAATTCAGTCTGTGACTCTGGCAGGCACAAAACGGGAACTGAGTGGAAGAGTGTATGACAAACAATTTCAATTTATGAATGCTAATCACATCCTAGTTTCTCTGTCCTTGCTTATCGCTTCCTTTTTTGTGCATGAATGTGTTGCTTTGTGTATACAGAATGCAGCTGTATTTTTTCACTAAATTGGTGTCTTCTTGTGTGTGTGTGCACAATCACACACACACACACACACACACACACACACATACAACAACCTGGGGAAACTGTGTGTTATTGCTCTCCTGCAAGCTAAGAAGGGATGTGCACTGTTGATGAGTTTAACAATTTAATCCAGAGCAGATGGAGGCTCAGTCTTCAAGCGCAGACACACACCTGTACACACACCATACACTGAAGAAGAAAAAAAAATGGGGGTAATATTTCAGCAGCTAGGTTTCCAAAAAATGATTTAAAATAAACTTACCACAATAATGTACCATTACATAAAAATACAGATATTTTCTGTATTAAATTACAGAAAATGTTTGTATTTTCATGAGACGTTAAATTAAAATGCAATTGTTGTAACTTCAAATTTACATAAAAGGATTTTTTTTTATCTTAAACAAAAGGGTTTTAATTATGTATATGGGTAAAAACAACAAAATTAATGATATGGTCAAGCGCTGTATGTGCAGAGTACACCCTTGACATATGCATTTCTATGTGAAAAAGTAATTGCCCCCTAAATCTAATAACTGGTTTTATCACCCTTGGCAGCAAGAACTGCTGTCAGGCATTTGTAATAACTGGCAATGAGTCTTCACATTGGTGTGGAGGAATTTTGGCCCATTCTTCTTTGCAGAATTGTTTTTAATTGAGCCACATCAGAGGGTTTTCAAGCATGAACAGCCTGTTTAATGTCATGCCAAAGCACTGAGATGCTTTAATGCTTTGGGATGCACAGAAAAATGACACAGGCAAATCAGTCTACAGGGGAGCAGGCACAGAAAACACAAGGAGCTCAGGGCAAGAAGTCTCTGGGAGGACCCAGCAGAGAGGGGCAGACAGAGGCTTGGTGTTGTCAGATCCAGAGGTAGCTGCAGAGGTGGCTGGCAAGAAACCTGTTAGGTATTATAGTGAATAACAGCTTAAGAATTTAGATGTCTAGACAGTGTTCAGTTAGAAATGGTGATAGTCTAGAAACTTCAAGGTGAAGGGATGCAAAGTCCTATGATAAGGTGGGTCATTGTGAGATAATACCGTTTGTATCCAGTCTCAGCTAGGATTGCTCTCATAGTCACTAGAACAACAAGTTATCAGGCAAGAGATGTGAGAGAAGCAAAAGGATCTGACACACTTGTAGCAGTGTAGGAACCCTCCCCTTCTAGGTGCAGGTCCCCAGGATGAGACGGAGCGTTGAGAGGCTGGGACCAGCCTAAGCCCCAAAGAAGAGAGAACTGAGTTTAAACCACGGCTCCTCCCCACCTCTTTTAACCAATTAGATAGGTGCACAGTCTTATATACAAAACTCTGTGTAATGCTAAGATAAGTACTCTCTTTTGGGAAGTTGGCTGCAGTTAACTGGTTACAGACTGCGGTTTTCTGAACAGAAGAGATCCATGTACATGTTAATTATTAATCATCCAATGTCTTAATAAATATACCAAAGGAAGAAGTGTTTTGACTTGTGATTGCTCAAGGTGGATAAACGATTATGCTAACAAACCCTAAACCACAATACAAACCTTCCAGGATCTTCATTATAGCAAAGTTGTAGTTCTTTAAACATTTCAAATGGTTACACAATGTGAACATTTAAAGCAGAATAAATGAGGCAAAACTAATCAGGTCTGCAAAAGTGAACTGAGAATAAGTGATTTCACCTTAATTATAAAGGTGTAACACAAAGACGGTTTGAAGGGCACGCTAAAATCAAAGTGTGAAGAAAAATGAAACGCTAATGGAAATAAAGGAGGAAGATGGAGGATGGTTAACCAGAGAAAGCCCTCTCAGCCTGGAGTGTGATCTTTTCAGATATGCTTTGTCAGCATGGTAGTGGATCAACTTCCACAAGTGCTGATGATTAATGGGATTAAGATAGACTGCTCCGATGCTGTCTAATAAGAAGCAATATATTTTCAAGAGCAGTTTACAGAGCATCCAGGAGGTGGATAGATGTGCATCCTCCAACATTTTCTCCAAAAAGTCTGTTTTACCAAAACATAGAGTTAGGGTTGGATTAGGGTTAGGGTGACATGAAAACATTAATACATTAAAATAAGTATTTTATTGAACGTGAAAGTAGCAAGAGCAGTGTAGGACTGTTGGGATTTATTATATAAACATGTATAACTATTACAACTGTACAACATTGTCCTCACTGCTATATAATGAATATTACAATACCTATATCTATAGTTATCAATATTAAGTCAACCTTAATCGCAAAAGTCATTCAAAGCAGTGGTAGGAAACGTGGTGCGTGGGGGCCTCGCACATGTGTTTCCTGGTGTTATTATTTACAGATAATAACATAATGTACTCACATTTATATGTGAGTCTGGTCTTATTGGCCACTCAAAGCACCTTTAACTGCAAGTCAAACTTAAATCGCACAGTCATGCAGCACTTTAGAATTAACAGTTAATCTAACATCAGAATAATTTCCTTAGGGATTAATTAAAGTATGTAGTTACAGTTGCTCCAGTAACAGACTCAACTAATTAAAAAATACATATTACAAAGTTTTACAAAATATAACAAACGGATTAGCTCAATTATTAATATCCAGGATATTACAGAGATTAAATATATATGACTAACATTTTATTCTAACCTATAAAACTTTATTTTCACTGTAACATGCATGTTTTGGACTGTACAAGAAAGCAAAAAGAAAAGCTAAAGGGATCTCAAGCAGAACATGAAAACGTCCCACAGAAAAGACTGCTACTAGGACTAGAACCTCCTTGCTGTGAGGCAACATTGCTATCCACTGCACCACCATTTTGCTGTTTTTGGGTAGTGGTTTTTGCCCCTGTCAATCCACTCTCTGACCTCTGCTGCTTGTGTGCACCACATATGATCACTTGTATGCTGTTTTATTATTTCACTTTTTCAAGAGTCCCATATGATCCTTCCAAGAACATGGTGCCAGTCTCTGTGGGAACCTGGATTCATGTAGTGTGAAGACAGACCATTCTTGTGTCAGTGTTAAGGTCTCTAAACTCTGTCACTACTCTTCCATAAAAAAAAATAGAAGAAAATATGGCATGTGCAGTTTTACAGATTTAATTTCCTAACAACAATTTTTTTTCTTTGGTTTGACCCACTCTGGTAGATTTAAAATCTATTTTCAATAGGTGCATTTCAAATTTGATTTGGAATACACTCAGTGCATAAAAATTTGTATCACCTGTATAAAACATGACTTGCTGTCAGGATTTAGACCAAAAGACAACATCAGTGGACCTTTACTTGTGCAGTGATTGTACTGGGCAGTCTACAGATAAGAATTCAGTGGAAAAACTGGGAAGTGCACATCATAAAACAGATAATATTTTACCAGTTGGTCCCAAACTTGTAGTAGTAAGTAAGTAAAATTTATTTATATAGCACATTTCACAGATAAAAATCACAAAGTGCTTCACAATAAAACCAGAAATACAAATAAAATAATATAAAACAGTGAAAAAATTAA